>SZWC01009942.1:34313-68079 GCA_023375785.1 Penium margaritaceum
GCAGGGAAAACATCGCAATCAACGGCACAGTCCGACATCATCGACAGTAGCACATTGCCACAGTTGATCCCAAGGGCTCTCTACCAATCCCAAGCGGCTGTTCAAGGGCCTAGTGTAAGTGTGCTCTCCAAGGTTTGTCCTTTGCTGCGGACAAAACTGCCACAGCCACACCAAAGCAAGAGTAAGTCCAAAAAAAAAAAGCAAACGCAAGTCAGCCAGCAAGGCCGACCCTCTGGACAGCAATGGCGGACAGCAATGGCGGACAGCAATGGCGGACAGTAAGGGTGGACAGCAACGGCGGACAGCAAGATATTCACCACGTGCGAGGTGGTGAAGAGGGGGAGGCACGCGACCCATTGCCAACACACCAGCCGTCCTCCACCACACGGCTACATACGCTCACTCTCGTGAAAAAGCAGTGGGTTTTGCTTTGTATTCTTTGCTTTGGAAAGCGTTTAGAAAAAATCCAACACACCAGCCGTCCTCCACCACACACGGCTACACACGCTCACTCTCGTGGCAAAGCAACAACACATTCAAGGGATGTGTGCGATGATGCAGGGGCGGTGAACAAAAGAAGAATGGTACAACCTGCGAGCTGGTGAAGAGGGTGAGGCACGACATGACGGCAGCTGTCCGCCACCACGAAGGAACCATCGTCCTGCCGCGTCTCTGTCTCCTCCTCATCCTCGTGCGAGAAAAACGAAGAAAGATGAAGGGAGCCCACGACGTCGGCTTCCCCTCCCCCAAGTTGTTTCCCTATCCACCGCCGGCAATAACGCTGTCGTGAGGAAGGCAACACACAGCGGCTGCAGCTCCGTACGATGGAAGACGACTTCTGCTTGGCTTACTACCCGTTTCCTTCTTGGACAAAATCATAGCGGGAAATGACCAAGTAGCCCTTAGTTTGGGCTGACTATGGTCAAGCGCCCCGATTTCTACAATCATATATGAACGGCCCCCCATCTGAACAATCATACTTGATCCACCCCCAACGTTCAATTTCAATTTCCAGTTTTTCAGTTTCTACACTTTTGACATGGCTTATAGAGTACAAATCATGTCTCCCATTCTGTTGGCCTCGATCAATGAGGTGTTTCGGTTTTAAAAAACACACGCCTCCTCCATGGCCGGGCGGTAGCGGGGTGTTACACGGAGCAGATCGTGGACAGGGATGAGGTACACAGAAAAAGAATGTTTGAGGCTTTGAGACAAATGGATAATTTTTATGAAGCGCTAAGTGTACTTCGATGACAAGTGTCGAGTGAGACATGCACATGTACAATGCCGAGAATGAGAATGAGGCATATGTTGGGTCTTCGACACTCGGGTCGAGCGACGCGTGCAAGGCAACGCATTGAGTGGCTGCTTAAAGAAGCTCTACTGAGAATGAAGCATATGTCGAGGGGTTTCGAGAAACTTGAGGCGTGATTCTAGAAGAGTCCAACACCGTTGGGAAGTTGACCGTGTTGTCATTTGTGACGTTCCTGTCCACCTGTACAGTTTACTGTGACCACTCGGCCGTGTCCATACTCGTGCAGATCCCTTATGCGGACCCTGGAGGCACTGGTGCGTCATCTGGTGGCGGACTGTTGTGCTTTGTGCCGTTTCTGTACAGTTTACTGTGACCACTCGGCCGTGTCCATCCTCGTGCAGATCCCTGAGGCAGGTGGCCCTGGTGACACCGGCGGGACGACAGGCGGCGGACTACCAGCTTGGAGATGACCGACCACTGTTCCAGAGCCCCAGATTCCACCGGGACTCTCTACTGTCTTTTCTACGTCTTGCAGGCGTCTTTCGGCGGACTGGCCATGAGGCCTATTTGCATGTTTTTACATTGTATGTCCTCTGTCTTTCAATGGATACATGCATGTGACCAGTCGTAGCGTCCGTCTTTTGATTCTGCACGTCTAGGTTCAGACGACGTCGCATTCGGACATGTGTGCGCAGAGTTACGGCCAAAACAGTTGTTTTGGGCCGGTTCTAGGACAGCTTTTGGACTGCCACGTGCGACACCCGCCGTGCGCCGCGGCAGGTATTTATGCCATGGACCTGTCATTTGTCATCTCTCTCTGCATATGCTATATTGAAGCATTCTGACACTGTGCCTTGTGTCTCCTAGCCAAACCCTTGCCATTGTGTGTACGGCCTTTGACTATCGTCACCGTCTGATCAGGCACTGACGCCCAGTCAGCGGCTGTGTTGCTAGGAAGCTTCTACGCACTTCCTCATGGTATCAGAGCAGTGAGACAATTCTCACTGAGCTGCGGAGCAGAGATGCAGCAGACTAGCAATAGTGAGAGTCACCGCTACAGCAGAGTTCCTGGGGTCTGTTGGAGACGGCCGGTCGCTGTCAACGCACTCCACCCACCACGTGAGATCGCAGCTGCAGAGGCAGCAGCAGCGGCGTGTACCGCCACGCAGAGGTGCGTGGCGACTGCAGTGCGTGCAGCCGCCCTCCCACAGCCGCAACAGCAGAGCAGCAGCAGCAGAGGCGGCGGCAGGAGCAACGCAATAGCAGCGGCCGTAGTAGCAGCGTGGCAGCAGCAGTGGCAACAGCAGTGTCGGCAGCAGTAGCGCAGTAGCGGCAGCGGCGGCAGCAGCACAGCAGCAGCAGCGGCAGTCGCGGCGGCCACAGCAGAGCAGCAGCGGCAGTAGCAGCAGTAGCAGTGCAGCAGTGGCAGCAACAGTAGCGCGCGGCGGCGGCAGCCAACAGCAGCTGCAGTGCGCGGCAGTAGCTGCAGCGCGCAGCAGCAACAACAGCAGCAGCGCAGCCGCTGCCACCACTGCACACGCAGCTACGTAGCTGCTGCTGCAGCTGACAGCACAGTTGTAGCAGCAGCTGGACGGAAGCTGCTACGCAGCTTCCGCGGAGCTGCCGCGGGCCACCGCGAAGCGTCTCCACACTCGCACAGAACCGTGAAAAAAAAAAGGAGGCGACGACCTGACGTCAGCATTGTTGATTGCTGACGTCATCAGGTCGTACTGACGTCAGCAACCACTTGCTGATGTCAGCATTACACTTAGCCAAAACTTCACCCGGAAAGTCAAAAGTTGCCAGCGTTTCAACTCCTCGAGAAACGCAGACAATGTTGAAATCCGACAAACTTGACCTGTCATCCCATAGTGAGCGGCGACATGAGTTCGCCCGACGACAAGGACAAGGGGCCAGGTGATCCCTCCTCCTCTTCTTCAGGGGTATTGAGCCCTTGCTCGCAGGCCATTGGGGACCTGCGCAGCCAGCAGGATGAGCTGCGTCGTCTGCAGCGAGAGCAAACTGACGCGATCCGCACGCTGACTGAGCTTCTACGTGCTCAGTCCTCGGCTCCTTCGCGGATTTCTGAGGGAGCTGCCGGCGTTGCGGCCTCTACCCGGCACTCGGCCCAGGTGCCCGTGCCAGGTGCTCTGCCTGCTGTGGTTTCTCCACCACTTGCTGACCTCCTTGATGACGAGCCATTCATGCCAGGCTTCGAGGATGACTCCCAAGAGCAGGAGATTCATCTTTTATAGGAGTGCCTCCGTCAGCTGCAGATGGGTACCCGACCTCCACCCGTGTCCCCGATACGATAGTCACCTGACTTCCCCGGTGATCACCCTCTCCCAGGAGTTTTTCTCGTCTCTCGCCCTCCTCAGCCTGCGGTTGCTCTTCCCACGGAGCGGCAGCCAAAGGACTTTGAGGCACCTCCTCCACGGTACATCAACGAGGATGGCTTCAACTTCTTGGAGATCCTGTTTCAGGTGTGGGCCACTTCTGAGGGAGTGTGGCCTTACTTCCACAGCCCATACCAGTCTACAGATCCAGCACAGGCGCTAACAGCACCCCGGGCCATGCGCGGACTTCTCTATGCCATGCCACACGAGACTGTCGTCAACTTCCGCCCCTTCCTCGGCGAGGCTGGCATAGGCACCGGAGCCGATCCTCGCGGAGGCTGGGATCTGGCGTTGTCCCTACTGGCCGCATAGACACACGCCACGCGTGCGTCACACATTCGTGCTTTCCACTCGCTCCGTGAGGGGCCAGCGGAGCTAGCGGCGCATTACTTGCGACGCGCCATGCGTATCTACACGCGTCTTGGGACCTCAGGGGGCACACAACTGTGGGCGCTTCGGACGGTCATGCTCGGAGTTTGCCTGGAGTACACCGACATCTTCTCACGGTACAACAACACTGCCCTCGAGCCTTTCTCAGCCACTCTGCACTCCTCCTTTGGGCGCATCAGCTTTTTCTCCAGGTGACATCAGCCCGCAAGGCAACGGTAGCGCATCAGGAGACTTTCCTCGCTGTAGCAGTCACCCTCATCCACCTCCATCAATACCTCATCTTCCTCCTCCTCTTCGACCCCGTCTACACCCATGCAGACATAAGGCATTGCAGCAGCTGACCAGGGGAAGAAGAAGAATAGGAGGCGCGGATCGGGTCAGCAGCAGCCGTCATCAAGTGGTAGTGGTGGCCGTTCCGTGCACTGCTATAACTGTGGAGGCGCCCATCGCTACACCGAGAGCCAGCAACCGCTTGACTGGGCGCGCATCACTCGTGGGCTTCAAGCTGCCCATGCTTCACGCACCGCGTCCAGCACGTCATCCGCACACTCCTCTGGACGCGCGGCGATCACGACTGCAGCTGTTCCTACGTCCTCACCAGCGAGCAGCGGTGATCCAGACCCATGGGACCGCACCATCGCCGAGCTTTGTCATCTTCTGGAGCTTCGCTTTGAGGGAGGTGCGAGTATGTTGTCATCGTCGAGTGGGTCACAGACTGCTTATTCGTCCGTCCTCGTGACTCGTGATGACACGTGTGGGGGAGCATAGTCCGCATGTGATGATGATGGGCCTGACTACACTGACTGGATTCATGAGTCTCACCTTTGTGATTTTCGTCGTTCCTTCCCACTGACGGCTCAGCGTCCCTCTGATGCCGAGTGTTCCATTGCTCGTTGTACAATGACGTCCACCAGTTGTGACTCCGGTGGCACTTGGATCATCGATTCCGGTGCCACCCATCACATGACGTGTCGTCGTAGTGACTTTGTGGTACTTGGTCCTGTCACGACTGTCCGTTCTGTTCGTACAGGCTCTGGTCAGTCCTTGCCGGTCCACAGAGTTGGGGTTGTATGCTTTGATGGTCCTTCTGGCCCCCTGTATCTCTCTGACGTGCTGTTTGTGCCTGATCTTGAGCTCAGTCTGCTGTCTGTGCGTGCCTGCACTCTAATGGGTCTCTCCATTGAGCATATCGCTGACTTAGCGATTGTGACTGCTCTTGACACCCGTAGCTTTCTCCTGCGTGCTTTAGTTATAGATGATTTGCATCGCATTGCTCGCCCCTCCTCCCCTTGCTCTCCCTCCTCCTCAGGTCGCGTTTTTGTTATTGGTGTTCTATCCCCGGAACACCAGTGGTTGCTTCACCGTCGTCTGTGTCACGTGGGCTCCGACACTGTTTCGAAGCTCATTCGGACACAGCCTGCTCTCGGTCTTGACGTGGCTTCATTCGAGAAGCCACCCAAGACCGACTGTCTTTTTTGCGCTCAGGGGAAGATGCACCGGTGCACTTACCCTGATTCGCGTTCCCGAGCACTGAGGCCTCTCGAGTTGGTCCACGCGGACCTGCTCGGTCCTCTCCCGGTCGAGTCCCTGTCCGAGAGGGGCCGGTATGTTCTGACGCTGACTGATGACTTCACCCGGATGCGGTGGGTCTACAATCTGCGTCAGAAGAGCGATGCCGCCCTTGCGGTTCGGCTCTGGCTTGTGATGGCTGAGCGTCAGTCTCGCCACACGCTACATACTTTTCGCTCGGATCGCGGCGGCGAGTTCCTCGGTGAGATGGACTCCTTCTTTGCTGAGCACGGCATTTTTCACGAGGTCTCCGCTCCTGCTACCCCACAGCGGAACTCTGTATCTGAGCGCTGGAACCGCAACATGGAGGGTGCGGTTCGCGCCATGCGGTCTGAGTACGGCCTCCCGGAGTCCTTCGCCTTCGAGGGCTTTGCCTACATGACTTGGGTTTGGAACTGCCTCACGCATGGTCCGCTTCCGGATCATGTTACACCGTACAAGCTCTGGTTTGGCCACCGTGCTGATCTTCGTATCGCTCGTGTCTGGGGTTCCCTGGCCTTCGTGTGGTACACCGAGGACCAGCAGGGGTCCAAGGTCTCCCCTTGGGGTTGCTTGTGTGCCTTCATCAGCATCTCCCCGCGGTTGAAGGCCTGGTGCTTTTGGGATCCCACTCGCCGTCGTGTCATTGAGTCCCGTGACGCGCTGTTTTTTGAGTCACTCACATAGCGTGATCTGACGTCGCTCACAGCCCTCTCTGTAGCTCATGTCCCTTCCTGTGAGGGTCCTCGGTGGATGGGGGAGACTTCTCCACCAGTGACCATTCCTCGTCAGGCTGATGTGTCCGCTGGAGTCCCCTTTCGGTCTCCAGCACTTGATGATCCGGCTATCATTGCTGTTGGTCCAGAGATATCGCCTGTTCAGCCTATTTCACACCCCACAGGTACCGGTGCTCTCACGCCTCCTCCTGCACCATCACCTGTGTCTACTGGCACCCCTGCTCCGGCGTCTGACCCAGTCCAGCCCACTCCTGTCCCTACGTCAGCTGACACTCCTGTCTCAGTGTCCGGGCCAGCCTTGCCTGATGTCACACCCAGCTCTGTGTCCCCCACACACACATCTCCTCGCACAGCATCTCCGGCTACCTCGTCTCAATCCTCACCAGTTGTGGTCGTACCTGTCCCTGTGGTCATACCTGTTCCTGAGCCTGAGGTGCGTCCATCGACCCGTGGTTACTCCCGTGAGCCTGGTGGCCGCCTTCGACCACTGGATTTCGGAGCTCAGCGAGTGACGGGTCCCGGACCCAGGCGTTCCTCTCGCAGCATCGCGAGCGAGGATCCAGGCACAAAGACCTTAGGCCTGAGTGTCCGTACTGAGCTTTCAGAGGTACACCTAGCGTGCCCCATAGGGCACGACCTGGTCACTCGCGAGTTCTATATCGCCTATGACGCAGCAGCTGATCTCGTGGCCGTCACGCCTGACACTGAGGTGTGTGCACTTGCCACGTAGAGTTCCCCCCCTATGGCGCCTGACCCGGGCACATTGAGAGAGGCTTTCTCATCGCAGGATGCTGATGCCTGGTGAGCTGCTTACGAGGATGAGCTTTGCGCTATCCGAGAGCACAGAGTCTACGAGCTGGTCGACCTTCCCCGTGGAAGGAAGGCGATTCAGGTCAAGTGGGTCGTTCGCAAGAAGGTGAAGCCGAATGGCTCACTGCAATGCTACAAGGCCCGCTTGGTTGTCAAGGGGTACTCTCAGATTGAGGGAGTTGATTACATTGACACCTTTGCCCCTGTCGGCCGCATGACCTCAGCTCGAGCTTTGTTCGGTGTAGTGGCTCAGCTTGACTTGGAACTGCACCAGATGGATGTGAACAACGCTTTCTTCCATGGCTCTCTGGATGAGGAGATCTTCATGGCTCAGCCACCAGGCTTTGAGGACGGTTACAAGGTCCGGCGCTTGCGCAAGTCCTTGTACGGCCTCAAGCAGTCTCCACGGTGTTGGAACCGGGAGACCAGTGGCACCTGGACTCGCGCAGGATATGTACAGAGCGAGGCATACCCCTCGCTCTTCATCCTACCGACACCCGAGCGGTTCACCGCCATCCTGGTCTATGTTGATGACCTTCTGATTGCGTCTCCGTCCCTGAAGGCTATCATGCAGACTGCCTACAGGATGAAGGACCTCGGTCCTGCATCGGTGTTTCTTGGTATGGAGACCGTGAGAGATCGTAGACATCGGAATCTGTTGCTGCATCAGGCCCGATACGCACAAGTCGTGGGGGAGCATTTCAGCGATCTCCTTGGTGCAGTGCCCACCGCTTCCACACCCCTCACACCTGATGGCCAGGATGTCCTGAAGGTGGATGATCCTACACAGCTGGGGGAGACAGTGGACGTGACCTTGTACCTCCGTCTCATCGGATCTCTGATGTACCTGGCCACTACCACGCAACCTGACATCGCGTTCGCCGTCAATCTCGCAGGGTGCACATGCGAGAGCTCTTCACGCGGCTGTGCGAGTGGTACAGTACGTGGTCTCCACGCCGTATCTTGGACTCTGCTTTCGTCGACAGTGTTTGGTGGTCCTTGACGGCTACACTGATAGTGACTGGGCTTGGAGCCCTGATGGGCGCACTCGTACTGGCTACGTGTTTCTGCTCGGTGGTACCGCTTTGTCTTGGCAAAGCGGGAAGCAGATTAAAGGCACGTAGCTCGTCGGAGGCAGAGTATGTGGCTTTGGGCGCAGGGGCTGCTGGGGCAGTATGACTGCAACTCTTGTTTCTTGAGCTTGAGCAGTCAGTACCCGCCATTGTGCTCCGTTGCGACAACCAGGGTGCTTTCGCCATTGCGGAGAACTCTGGTGTTTTTCATGCTCGCACAAAGCATATTGCGGTTGAGCATCACTTTGTTCATGATCTGGTGGAGCGACGCGTGATCTCCATCATGTGGGTTGGCACTGACTTGCAGCGTGCTGATTTCTTGGCAAAGGCACTTGCTCGCGGAAAGTTCCTAGTGGCCATTCTTCCTGTTGGGCTTCTCCCCGTGCGTGAGAGTGGTTGAGTGTGGGATGTGCGTTTGCATCTCATCTATCTGTGTCACCCACTATTGTGGTTGTACCAGTGCTGCACGCGTATGGACATGCGTACCATCGGGTCATGGGGGAGTGTTGTGCTTTGTGCCGTTCCTGTAGAGTTTACTATGACCACTCGGTCGTGTTCATACTCGTGCAGATCCCTGAGGCAGGTGGCCCTGGTGACACCGGCATGACGACAGGCGGCGGACTACCAGCTTGGAGCTGACTGACCAGTGTTCCAGAGCCCCAGATGCCACCGGGACTCTCTGTTGTGTTTTCTACGTCTTGCAGGCGTCTTTCGGCAGACTAGCCATGAGGCCTATTAGCATGTTTTTACATTGTATGTCCTCTGTCTTTCAATGGATGCATGCATGTGACCAGTCGTAGCGTCCGTCTTTTGATTCTGTACGTCTAGGTTCAGACGGCGTAGCATTCGGACATGTGTGTGCAGAGTTACGGCCAAAACAATTGTTTTCGGCCGGTTCTAGGACAGCTTTTGGACTGCCGCGTGCGACACCCGCCGTGCGCCGTAGCAGGTGTTTATGCCATGGACCTGTCATTTTTCATCTCTCTCTGCATATGCTATATTGAAGCATTCTGACACTGTGCCTTGTGTCTCCTAGCCAAACCCTTGCCGTTGTGTGTACGACCTGTGACTGTCGTCACCGTCTGATCAGGCACTGACGCCCAGTCAGTGGCTGTGTTGCTAGGAAGCTTCTACGCACTTCCTCACGGACTACCATCCTAGAGCTGACTGACGACCGTTCTAGAGCTCCGGACGCTACCCGGGACCTCCTGCAGTTTTTCTGGAGCACACAGGAGTTTATCGGTGGACTGGCCGTGGGCCCGATTTGCATGTTTTTGTATTGTGTGTCCACCGCTTGATGCTGGATGCATGCATGTGACCAGTCGTAGCGTCCGGCTTTTGATTTTGCACGTGTAGGTTCAGACGGCATAGCGTTCTGATATGTCTACGGAGAGTTACGGCCGAAACAGTGGTTTTGGGCCGGTTTTAGGACAGATATTGCACTGCCACGTACGACACCCGCCGTGCGCCGCAGCATGTACTTATGCCATGGACTTGTCAATTGTCATTTCTCTCTGCAAATGCTATTGAAGCATTATGACACTTTGCCTTGTGTCTCCTAGCCAGACCCTTGCCGGCGTGTGCACGACTTATGACTGTCGCCACCGTCTAACCAGGCACTGATGCCTAGTGAGCGGCTGTGCGCTTTGAAGCTTCCACGCATCTTCTCATGGTATCAGAGCGGTGAGACAGTTCTCACCAAGCTGTGGAGCAGAGACGCAACAAAGCAGCAGAAGTGAGAGCCACAGCTGTAGCAGATCCACAGGGACCCATTGAGGACGGTAAACGGCCCTCGACGTCGCTCACCATCACCATGTGAGACTGCTGTCGCTAGCAACATTCAACAGCTATAGCTGCAATGCAGTAGAGTAGCAGCATAGCGGCAGCGGCAGCAGCAGTGACGGCAGCAGTGCACGGCGGCAGCAGCATAGCAGCAGCGTGCGACAGCAGCAGCGGCAACAACAGCAACAGCGACGGCAACAGCAAAGCAGCAGCGTAGCAGCAGCAGAAGCAGTAGCAGTAGCGCAGCAGCAACAACGGCGGCAGCAGTAGCAACGCAAGAGCAGCAACGGCAGCAGCGCGCGGTGGTTGCAGCAGCGTGCAGCAGCCGCAGCGCGCAACAGCAGCAGCAACAGCAGCACGCGGCTGCTGCGACAGCCGCGTGCGCAGCGGCCAGGCGGCTGGTCCACACGCAGCCACGCGGCTGCTGCTGCAGCCGACAACGCAACAACAGTAGCAGTCGAGCAGAAGCTGCTGTGCAGCTTTCGCGCAGCTCCTGCGCGGGTGCTGCGAAGCGGCCGCCAGCTTGCGCAGCGGTCACAACAGTTGAATAGAAAAGGGTGAGCTGACGTCAACATTTTTAATTGCTGACGTCATCAGGTTTTGCTGACGTCAGCAAATTTCGGCTGACGTCAATACTTGCCTTCGTGAAATTCTTGGTCGGAGGGTCAAAAGTTGCCAGCGTTTCAACTCCTCGAGAAACGCTCACGTGTTTGCAATTAGACCACGTTGACGTCTTGGCCCATAATGAGCGACACCATGGCTCCGCCCGACGAGAAGGGAAAGAGGGTACTAGATCCCTCTTCTTCCTCCTCTGGGGTCATGAGCCCACATTTGCAGGCCATTGAGGACATGCAGAACTAGTAGGACAGGATGAGTTACTTGCAGCAGGAGTAGACTGACACCATCCCTACACTTACTGAGCTTGACATTCCACGAATCCACGACAGACTCCTGAGGGAGCGGCCGGGGTCGCACCCTCTACACAGTAGTTAGCTCCAGCATGGGAGACAGGAGCTGGAGCTGACCCACCACCTCTTGATCCTTGGGACGTGGATCCAGACATGCCAGGCATGGAGGGCGACTCCTCGGAGCACGAGATTTGTGGGCTTCAGGATCGTATCCGCCAGCTTCAGACGAGCTCTCGGCCTCCACACACGTCTCGCTTTCCGGAGTTTTGATCGTCACCTGATCTCCATCCCAGCGCCTTCCCTCTCCCCGGCGTCTTTCCCTTCCCTTGTCCTTCTCAGCCTGTGGTTGCTCTCCCTACGGAGCGGCAACCCAAGGACTTCGAGACGTTGCCCCCACGGTACATCAACAAGGATGGCTTTGACTGCTGGGGGATCCTCTTCCAGGTCTGGGCCACCTCAGAGGGTGTGTGGCCCTACTACCACAGTCCGTATCAGACTACGGACCGAGCTCAGGTACTGACAGCTGCTAGAGCGATGCGCGGACTTCTCTACGCCATGCCGCGCGAGACCTTCGTCGACTTCCGCTCATTCCTTGGCGAGGCGGGCATAGGCACCGGCGCAGATCCACGCGGGGGCTGGGACCTAGCATTTTCCCTGTTTGCTGCAGAGACACACGCCACCCACGCCGCGCACATCTGTGCTTTTCACTCCCTTCACTAAGGGCCTGCCGAGCTTGCTGCCAACTACTGGCGACGCGCCATGCGAATTTACACGCGCCTTTGGACTTCAGGAGGCACACAGCTGTAGGCGCTCCGTACGATCATGCTCGGGGTTCACCTTGAGCACACATATATCTTCATGCGGTACAGCGATGCCGTGCTCGAGCCTTTTTCGGCCTCAATATATCTTCTTTCCTGGGCGCACCAGCTTTTCCTCCAGGTTACCTCCACCCGTGAGGCAGCCGTGGCTCATCAGGAGACCTCCATTACTTCAGCAGTCGTTGCATCACCATCGATGCCCCTCCTGCAGACTCCTTCTCCATCCTCTGTCTTGTCCTCCTCCCCTTCTGCCCCGATTACACCAACTCTGACACAGGGTGTCGCGACAGCAGTATTAGGGAAGAAGGGGCGTTGGAAGCGTGGCTCGGGACAGCAGCAGCCGCAACAACAGCTGTCATTAGGCAGTAGCCATGGACACTTTGTTCACTGCTACAACTGTGGAGGCGCCCATCACTACACCGAGTACCAGCAACTACTCGACTGGGCACGGATTACTCGTGGGCTCTAGGTTGTGCACGCACTATAGTCTACGTTGAGCAGCACATGCTCCGGGCGCACAGCGACCACAACCGTAGCAGTTCCCGCTTCACCACCAGTGACCAAGGGCGATCCAGACCCACGTGAACGCACCATCGTCGAGCTCTGAGACCTTCTGGTGCTTCGCTTTCAGGGAGGTGTGAGTGTGTTGTCACAACCGGGTGGTTCGCAGACTGTTTGTTCGTCTGTTCTTGTGACTTGAGATGAATCGTGTGGGAATGCACAGTCGGCATGTGATGACGATGGGCTTGACTGTACAGACTGGATTCATGAGTCTGACCTTTGTTCCCTTCGTCATTCCTCCCCACCTGCTGCCTAGCATCCGTCCGAGGCTGAGTGTTCCGTTGCTCGTTGAACAGTGACGTCCTCTAGTCATGATCCCGATGGCACTTGTATTATCGGCTCTGGTGCCACTCATCACATGACCTGCTGTCGCAGTGATTTCATTGTTCTCGGACCTGTTGCATCTGTTCGTTCTATCCGCACAGGGTCTGGTCGGTCCTTGCCAGTCCAAGGTGTTGGGGTCGTCCGTTTTGATGGTCCGTCTGGCTCCCTGTATCTTTCCAAGGTGCTATTTGTGCCTGACCTTGAGCTCAGCTTGCTTTCTATACGTGCTTGCAAACTCATGGGACTCTCTATGGAGCACACTGCAGAGTCCGGGACTGTGACTGCTCTTGACACTCATAGCATTGTCCTTTGTGCCTCTGTTGTGGACGACCTATATCGTGTCTCTAGGACTTGTGCTCCTTGCTCCCCCTCTCCTTTCCACTTGCGTTTTTTCACTGGCGTTCTGTCTCATGAGTAACAGCGATTGCTTCATCGCCGCCTTTGTCATGTTAGCTATGACACTGTGTCAAAGCTCATTCGAACACAGCCCGATCCCGGTCTTGATGCGGCTTCTTTCGAGAAGCCACCCAAGAGGGAATGCCTCTTTTGCGCTCAGGGTAAGATGCATCGTTGCACCTACCCTGACTCCCGTTCACGCGCACTTCGCCCTCTTGAGTTAGTTCATTAGGACCTTCTTGGTCCCCTACCTGTCAAGTCTCTGTCCGATCGGGGTCGCTACGTCTTGACCCTGACTGATGACTTCACCCGGATGCGGTGGGTCTACAACCTTTGCCAAAAGAGTGACGCTACTCTCGCGGTTCGTCTCTGGCTAGTGATGGCTGAGTGTCAATCTCGCCACATACTACACACCTTCCACTCAGATCGCGACGGCAAGCTCCTTGGCAAGATGGACAGCTTCTTCACCGATCACGGGAATTTTCACCAGGTCTCTACTCCTGCTACTCCTCAGCAGAACGGTGTTTCTGAGCATTGGAAGCGCACCATGGAGGATGTGGTTCGCGCTATGCGGTCTGAGTGTGGTCTTCCAGAGTCCTTTGCTTTTGAAGGCTTTGACTACATAACTTGGGTCTGGAACCGCCTCTCGCACGGTCCTCTTCCGGACCACGTCACACCGTATGAGCTCTGGTTTGGCCACCGTGCTCACTTGCGCCTTGCTCGCGTCTAGGGATCCTTGGCTTTTGTGTGGTACACCAAGGACCAGCAGGGGTCCAAGGTCTCATCACGGGGTCGCTTGTGTGCCTTCGTCGACATCTCCCCGCGGTCGAAGGCATGGCATTTTTGGGACCCTACTCGTCGTTGCATTGTTGAGGCCAGCGACACACTCTACTTTGAGTCCCTCACCTACCGTGATCTGACTTCCATCACGTCGCTCTCCGTCATACATCTTCCCACATGTGAGGTTTCTTGATGGATGGGGGAGTCTACGCCTGCAAGCACCGATCGCCAGGCTGATGGGTCTGTTCGAGCTCCCTCCACCTCTCCGGCGCTTGATGACCCAGCGATCATCGCTGTCGGTCCAGAGATCTCTCCAGCACCGCCGGCTTCTACCCCTGCCCCTTCATGCCCCACAGGTACCCATGATCCTATACTTGTGCATAGTCCTATGACAGTACCTGTGTGTGCCAGCACCCCTGCCTCCGTGCGTGGATCTGCCTCACCTACTCCTACTGTCACACCGAGCCCTGTGTCTCCCACACCCGCATCTCCTTGCACGGCATCACCAGCTCCCTTGCCTCAGCCCTCCCCAGCTCCGATTGTGCCGGATTCTGAGCTGGAGGTACGCCCCTTGAGCCCGGGTTACTCCTGTGAGCCTAGCGGTCGCCTTCGACCATTGGAGTCCGGAGCTCAGCGAGTGTCTGGTCCCGCACCCAGGCGCTCTACTCGAAGCATCGTGAGCGGTGATCCCGGCACAAAGGCCCTAGGCCTGAGTGTCCGCATTGAGCACGTAGAGGTACATCCAACGTGTCCCGTAGGGCACGACCTCATCACTCGCGATTTTCATATCGCTTGTGATGCAGCATCCGATCTTGTGGTCGTCAGACCTAGCACTGAGGCGTGCGTTCTTGCCACGCAGAGCTCTCCCTCTATGGCGCCTGACCCTCACACACTGAGGGAAGCTCTCTCGTCACAGGATGCTGATGCGTGGCATGCTGCTTGCGAGGATGAGCTCCACGCCATCCGAGAGCACGGAGTTTACGAGCTAGTCGACCTTCCACCTGGAAGGAAGGCTATTAAGGTCAAGTAGGTCTTTCGAAAGAAGGTGAAGCCGGATGGCTCACTGGAACGCCACAAGGCTCGCTTGGGCGTCAAGGGGTACTCTCAGATTGAGGGCATCAATTTCACTTACACCTTTGCCCCTGTTGGCTGCATGACCTCAGCTCGAGCTCTGTTCGGTATAGTGGCTCAGCATGAGTGGGAACTGCACCAGATGGATGTGAACAATGCGTTCCTCCATGGCTCTCTGGATGAGGAGATTTACGTGGCTCAGCCACCCGGCTTTGAGGACGGTGACAAGGTGTGGCGGTTGCGCAAGCTCTTGTATGGCGTCAAGCAGTCTCCTCGGTGTTGGAACCAGGAGATCACTGGCACCCTGACTCGTGCGGGATATGTACAGAGCAAGGCAGATCCCTCTCTCTTCATCCGACAGATGCCTGAGCGATTCACCGCCATCCTGGTCTATGTTGACAAACTTCTGATCGCGTCTCCTTCATTGGAGGCCATGAAGGGGGCCAAGGCTGTCCTCCAGACTGCCTATAGGATGAAGGACCTTGGTTCTACAGCGGTGTTTCTTGGCATAGAGATCATGCGAGACCACAGACATCACACTCTACTACTGCATCAGGCCCGATACGCACGTGTTGTGGGGGAGTGCTTCAGCGACCTTCTTGGTGCAGTGCCCACGGCTTCCGCACCTCTTACGCCTAACGGGCAGGATGCCCTGAAGGTTGACGATCCCACACAGCGGGGGGAGACTGTGGATGTGACCCTGTACCTCCGTCTCATTGGATCTCTCATGTACCTGGCCACTACCACACGTCCTGACATCACATTTTCCGTCAACCCCCTTGCCCAATTTTTGTAGGCTCCACGCGCTAGAGCCCGTCACGTAGCTGTGCGAGTGGTGCGGTACGTGGTCTCCACACCGTACCTCGGACTCTGCTTTCGTCGGCAGTGTTCGGTGGTCCTTGACAGCTACACCGACAGCGACTTGGCCTGGATCCCAAATTGACGCAGTCGCACCGGTTACGTGTTCCTGCTCGGTGGGACCGCTGTGTTGTGGCACAGCGGGAAGTAGGGCTGCATTGCACGTAGCTCATCGGAGGCAGAGTACGTTGCTCTGGGTGCAGGGGCTGCTAAGGTGGTATGGATTCAGTGCCTGTTCCATGATATTGGCCAGTCAGTACCCGCTATTGTGCTTCGCTACAACAACCAGAGTGCACTTGCCATTGCAGAGAACTCTGGTGTCTTTCATGCTCACACGAAGCACATTGCGGTTGAGCACCACTTTGTGTGTGATCTGGTAGAACGACACGTGATCTCCGTCATTTGGGTTGGCACTGACATGTAGCGTGCTGACTTCTTGACGAAGGCACTAGCACGCGGAAAGTTCCTGGTGGCCATTCGTTCTGTTGGACTTCGTCCCTTGCGTAAGAGTGGTTGAGTGTGGGGTGTGTCCGTGTCTGTGTCACATTTGTCGTTGGACTTGTTTCTGTACTCGTCTCAGTGGCGCAGGTGTATGGACATGCGTACCATCGGGTCATGGGGGAGTGTTGTAATTTGTGACGTTCCTGTCGACGTGTACAATTTACTGTGACCACTCGGCCATGTCCATACTTGTGCAGATCCCTGATGCAGACCCTGGAAGCACCGGTGCGTCATCTGGTGGCAGAATACCATCATGGAGCTGACTGAAGACTGTTCTAGAGCTCCGGACGCTACCCGGGACCTCCTGCAGTTTTTCTGTAGCACACAAGAGTTTATTGGTGGACTGGCCGTGGGCCCGATTTGCATGTTTTTGTATAGCGTGTCCACCACTTGATGCCGGATGTATGCATGTGACCAGTCGTAGTGTCCGGCTTTTGATTATGCACGTCTAGGTTTAGACAGCGTAGCGTTCTAATGTGTTGGTGCAGAGTTACGGCTGAAACAGTGGTTTTGGGCCGGTTCTAGGACATATCTTGCACTGCTGTGTGCGACACCCGCTGTGCGTCGCAGCAGGTACTTATACCATGGACCTGTCATTTGTCATTTCTCTCTGCAAATGCTATTGAAGCATTCTGACACTTTGCCTTGTGTCTCCTAGCCAGACCCTTGCCGGTGTGTGCACGACTTATAACTGTCGTCACTGTCTAACCAGGCACTGACGCCTTGTCAGCGGTTGTGTCATTAGGAAGCTTCCATGCATCTTCTCAGACCAAAAATATCAAACCATCAATACAGTGCGCAATACTTCTACCGACCATTCTCGAAGGTGGTCGAAGTTGCCAGAACCTTCTACAACAAAACACCGTAGGTCGGGGCAGTTGGCCACAATGCTCTCGCTCGAACAGGGTAAAAATCTTGAGGTCCACGCGCTGTGGGCCACAAACGCAATGAAAAAAATGCCCACTCGCGGATTTTAGGGACTCGCGTACGTTAAGGACGTAACATGGAGCCTTTGAGGAAACATTCCACAACGGCGGTGGTCGATCGATCCCCAGCCGATCAACGACGCACCCTAAAGTCACGGATTAGGGTCCTCTCTCGACCGTAGGATCCTTGTTGTGCCATAGTTGCACCCTGGTTGCGCCCTGGTTCTGCCCTCGTTGCACCCTAGTTGCATCCTAATTACGGCCCACTTACACCGTAGTTGCGTCCTAGTTGCGTCCTAGTTATGGCCTAGAAGCATCCTAGCTACACCTTAGTTGCGCCCTAGTTGCGCTGAACTTGCACCCTAGTTGCGTCCTAGTTGTGCCCTAGATGTGATCTCTTTGCGCCTTAGTTGCGCCCTGGTTGCGCCCTAGTTGCGTAGTAATTGCATCATAGTTGTGACGAGTTGTGTCCAGTTGCGTCCTTGTTTCTCTCTAGTTGTACCATATTTGTGACCTAGATGCACCCTAGTTGTGCCCTACTTGCATCTTAGTTGTGCCCTAGTTGCACCCTAGTTGCATCCTAGTTGTGCCCTACTTTGACCCTAATTGTGCTGTAGTTGAGCCCTACTTGCACACTAGTTGCGGCCTAGTTACACCCTAGTTTAGTTCTAGTTGCACCCTGCTTGCACACTAGTTGTGAGCCTGAGGGGCGCCTAGCACGGTCACATGCCGAGCCCTTGTGATGAACCTCCCAACCCTCAACCCCTTGGTGTGTGAGCCAACCCTTGAGATGTCGCACGACCCTCTCCTAGCAGCAATGCCTAGAAATGCCTAGGAAATTCCTGACAATGCCCAGCAATGCTTAGACAATGCCCGGCAATGCATGGCAATGCCTGGGAATGCATGGGCAATGCTTGGCAATGCCTACCAGTGCCTGGCAATGCCTGGTAATGCCCAGGCAATGTCCGGCAATGCCATAGAAATGCCTTGCAATGCCCAGTAACGTATGGCAATGCCTGGGCAATACCTGACAATTCCTGCCAATTCTTGGCAATGCCTGGCAATGCATGGCAATGCTTGGTCAATGCCTGGCAATGCCTACGCAATGCCTGGCATTGCCTAACAATGCCTGGGCAATGCTTGGAAATGCCTGGCATTGCCTGACAATGCCTGGGCAATGCCTTGCAATTCTTGGAAATGCCTTGCAATGCCTGGCATTGCCTTGCAATGCCTGGCAATGCATGGGCAATGCCTAGCAATGCCTGGAAATGCCTGCAAATGCCTGACAATGCATAGGCAATGCAAGGTAATGCCCAACAATTCCTGGGCAATGCCTGGAAATGCCTGGACAATCCCTCGAAATGCCTAGGCAATGCCCGGCAACGCCTGACAATGTTTGGCAATGCCTAGCAATGCCCGGCAATGCTTGGGCAATGCGTGCCAATGCCTGGCAATGCCTGGCAATGCTTGGACAATGCCTGGCAATGCCTAGGCAATGCTTGGTAATGCCTGGGAAATGCCTGACAATGCCAAGGCAATGCTTGGGAATGCCGGGAAATGCCTAGGCAATGCTTGGCAATGCCTGGCAATGCCCGGGCAATGCCTGGTAATGCCTCCCAATGCCTGGCAATGCCTGACAATGCCAAGGCAATGCTTGGGAATGCCGGGAAATGCCTAGGCAATGCTTGGCAATGCCTGGCAATGCCCGGGCAATGCCTGGTAATGCCTCCCAATGCCTGGCAATGCCTGGGCAATGCATGGCAATGCCCGGCAAAGCCTGGCAATACCTAGGCAAGACCTTGCAATGCCTAGAAATTCCTGGAAATGCCATGCAATACCTGGCAATGTCTGGGCAAAGCTTGGAAATGCTTGGCAATGCCTGACAATGCCCGTAATGCATGGCAATGCATGGCAATGTCTGGAAAGTGCTTGGTTATGCCCATGCAGTTCCCGGCAATGCCTAGGAAATGCCTAGCAATGCCTGGCAATGCTTGGCAATGTCTGCGCAATGCCTGGCGATGCCTAGACACTACATGGCCAATGCCTAGCAATGCATGGCAATGCCTTGACAATGCGTTGCAATGGTTGGCAATGCCTGGCAATGCCTGGGCATTGCCTTGCAGTGCATGGCAATGCTTTGCAATGATTGAAGATGCCTGGAAAATGCCCGGTAGTGCCTAAAAATGACTGGGCAATGCTTGGCAATGCTTGGGAATGTCTGGACAATGCACGCCAATGCCTGGAAATGCCTGGCAATGCGTGGGCAATGCGTAGAAATTCTTGGAAATTTCTCGGCAATGCCTAGCAATGCCTGGACAATTCCCAAGAATGTCTTCTAGTGCTTGGGCAATGCATGGCAAGGCCTGGGTAATGTCTGGCAATCCCTAGATAATGCCTGGCAATGCCTGGCAATGCCTGGCAATGCCTAGGCAATGTCTCGCAATTCCCGGCAACGCTTGATGATACCTGGATAATGCCTGGCAATGCCTCGAAATGCTTGGGAATGCCTCGAAATGCTTGGTAATGCCTCGAGAATGCGTGTTAATTCCTAGCACTGCTGGGGCAATGCATTGCAATGCCCGGCAATGCCTGGCAATGCCTCGAAATGCTTGGTAATGCCTCGAGAATGCGTGTTAATTCCTAGCACTGCTGGGGCAATGCATTGCAATGCCCGGCAATGCCTGGCAATGCCATGCAATGCCTGGCAATTCCCGGGCAATGCCCATCAATGTTTGGCAATGGTTGGCAATGCCTTGGTAATGCCTGGGTAATGCCTGGCAATGCCTGGCAATACGTGGGCAATGCCCGAGAATTCCTAGCCATGTGTTGGCAATGCTTGACAATGCCTGGCAATGCCTCGTAATTCTTGGCAATGCCTGGCAATACGTGGGCAATGCCCGAGAATTCCTAGCCATGTGTTGGCAATGCTTGACAATGCCTGGCAATGCCTCGTAATTCTTGGCAATGCATGGGCAATGCCAACCAATGCCTGGCAATGCCTCGTAATGCATGGCAATGCCCGAAAATGCCTGGCAGTGCCTGTTAATGCCTGGCAATGCCTGGGTAATGCGTGGCAAAGCCTAGGCAATGCCTGGCAATGCCTGGGGAATGCCTAGCAATGCCCGGCAATGCCTCGCAATGCGTGGCAATGCCTAGCAATGCCTGCAATGCCTGGCAATGCCTGGTTATTGCCCTGCAATACCTAGACAATGCTTGACAATACCTAGCAATGCCTTGCAAGGCCTAGGTTATGACTGGCAATGACTGGGCAAAGTCTGGCAATGCCTGGGAATGCGTGGCAATGCCTAGGCAATGCACGGAAACTCCTGGCATTGCCTAGGCAATGCCTAGCAGTGCGTGGGCAATGCCCAGCAATGCCTAGCAATTCCTGACAATGCCTTGCAATGCATGGACAATGCTTGGCAATGCCTGGAAATGCCAGGCATTGCCTAGTTAATACCTGGCAAGGCTTGGGCCATGCCTAGCAATACCTGGCAATGCCTAGGAAATGCCCGGAAATGCATGTCAATGCTTGGAAATGCCTGGGAAATGCCTGGCAATGCCAGGCATTGCCTAGTTAATACCTGGCAAGGCTTGGGCCATGCCTAGCAATACCTGGCAATGCCTAGGAAATGCCCGGAAATGCATGTCAATGCTTGGAAATGCCTGGGAAATGCCTGGCAATGCCTACCAATGCGTGACAATGCCTCGTATTTCCTGGGCACTGCATGGAAATGCGTACAATGCTAGGGCAATGCCTTGCAATGTACGGCAATTTGTGGCAATGCTTGGGCAATGCCTGGCCATGCTTGGCAATGCATGGCAATGCTTGGGCAATGGTTGGCAATGCCTGGATAATGCCTTACAATGCCAAGGCAATGCCTGGTAATGCCTGGAAAATGCGCGGCAATGCTTGGCAATGTCTGGCAATGCCAGGCAATGTCATGCAATACCTGGCAATGCATGGGCAACGCCAAGAAATGCGTGGCAATGCTTGGGTAATGCCTGGCAATGCCTGGAAATGCCTGGTCAATGCCTGACAATGTCTAGCAATGCCTGCCAATTCCTAGAAATGCCTAGGAATGCCTGGACAATGCCTAAGAGTGACTGGGCAATGCGTGGCAATGCCTGGCAATGCATGGAAAATCCCTAGCAATGCCCGGCAATGCCTGGCAATCCCTCACAATGCTTCGGCAATGCTTGGTAATGCCTCAACAGGCTTGGGCAATGCCTGGAACACCCGGCAATGCCTGGCAACGCCCGGGCAATACTTGGCAATGCCTGGATAATGCCTGGAAATGCCTGGAAATGCCTGGAAATACCTAGGCAATGCATGGCAATGCCTCGGGAAGGCCTCGCAATGCCTGGCAATGCCTGGCAACGCCCGGGCAATACTTGGCAATGCCTGGATAATGCCTGGAAATGCCTGGAAATGCCTGGAAATACCTAGGCAATGCATGGCAATGCCTCGGGAAGGCCTCGCAATGCCTGGCAATGCCTGGGCAATGCCTGGCAATGCCTGGTCAATGCCTCACAATGTCTAGCAATGCCTGCCAATTCCTAGAAATGCCTAGGTATGCCTTCACAATGCCTAAGAGTGACTGGGCAATGCGTGGCAATGCCTGGCAATGCCTGGTCAATGCCTCACAATGTCTAGCAATGCCTGCCAATTCCTAGAAATGCCTAGGTATGCCTTCACAATGCCTAAGAGTGACTGGGCAATGCGTGGCAATGCTTGGAAATGCATGGAAAATCCCTAGCAATGCCTGGCAATGCCTCGCAATGCCTGGGCAATGCCAGGAAATGCCTGGAAATCCCTTGGCAATGCCTCGCAATACCCAGTAGTGCATGGGCAATGCCTTGCAATGCTTGGGGAATGCCTGGCAATACCCGAAAATGCTTGGCAATGCCTGGGTAATGCCTTGCAATGCCAGGCAATGCCTAGCAATACCTGGCAATGCCTAGTTATGCCTGGGCAATGCCTGGGAATGCTTGGGCAGTGCCAAGAAATGCCGGACAATGCGTGCGCAATGCCTCACAATGTCTGGCAATGCTTGGCAATGCCTTGTAATGCCTGGGCAATACCTGGAAATGCCTGGGAAAGCCGAGGCAATGCCTCACAATGCCCAACAGTGCCTCGCAATACCCGGGTTAAACCTGGCAATGCTTGGCAATGCCCTGCAATGCCTGGCAATGCATGCCAATGCCTGGGCAATTTCTGGCAATGCCTGGACAATGGCCGGTAATGCTTAGCAATGCCTGGGCAATGCGTGGCATTGCCTAGCAATTCCAGAACAATGCCCGGCAATGCCTAGGCAATGCCTGGAAATGCCTAGGTTATGCCTGCCAGTGCTTGGTAATGCAAGGGCAATGCCTCGCAATGCCGGGTAATGCCTAAGCAATGTCTGCCAATGCCTTTCAGTGCCTTGCAATGCTTGGGAAAAGCCTGGCAATGCCTGCCAATGCTGGGACAATGCCTAGTAATGCCTGGGAATGCGTGGACAATGCATGGCAACGCCTGGCAATACCTAGGTGATGCCTGACAATGCCTGGACAATGCCTAGCAATTCCTGGGCAATGCTTGCCAATGCTTGGGCAATGCCGGCAATGCGTGGCAAACCCGTGGCAATGCCTGGTGATGCCTGGCAACGCCTAGGCAATGCCTGGAAATGTCTGACAATGCCTGGGAATGCCCCGACATTGCCAGGAATTTCCCAGGCCTTGCCAGCCATTGCCATACATTGTCCAGGAATTACTTAGGCATTGCTAGGCATTGTCTTGGCATTGCCAGGCATTTTAAGGCATTGCCAGGTCTTGCCGAGGCATCACCGCCCATTGCCAAACATTTCTAGGCACTGCCTAGGCATTGCTCGGCCTTGCCCAGGCATTGCCAGGCATCGCGAGGCATTGCAAGGCATTGTCCAGGCATTGCGAGGCATTCCCAAGCATTGCAAGGCATTGCCAAGGCATTTCCAGGCATTTCCATGCATTGCCCAGGCATTCCTAGGCGTTGCCCAGACATTACCCTGCATTGCTAGGCATTACCACCCATTGCTTATGCATTTCCACGCATTACCATGGCATTGCCAGGCACTGCCCATGCATTTCCAGGCATTGTGAGGCATTGCCAAGCGTGGCCAAGCATTGCCAAGCATTGCCCACACATCGCCAGGCTTTGCCATGCATTGCCCAGGCATTGTCAGGCATTGCCCAGGCATTCCCAGGCATTGCCCTCGCATTGTCCAGGCATTGCATAGATATATCCCTGACATTGCCAGGCATTGCCCAGGCATTGCCTGGCATTGTCGGGGTATTGCCAGCCATTGGTAGGCATTGCCAGGCGTTGCTAGGCATTTCCCAGGCATTTCTAGGCATGGCCAGGCATTGGGAGGCATTCCTTAGGCATTGCCACACATTTTCCAGGCATTGCCCAAGAATTGCAAGCCGTTTCCCAGGCATTGCCAGGCATGGCCAAGCATTGCCAGGCATTGCCCAGGCATTGCCAGGCGTTGCCATACATTTCCCAGGCATTTACAGGAATTGCGCAAGCATTCCCAGGCATTGGCCAGGCATTTCGTAGGTATTGTCCAGACATTGCCTAGGCATTGCCATTCATTGCCGAGACATTGCTTAGCCATTACCAGCCATTGCCCAGGCAAGAATTGCCCAGGCCTTGCCAGGCATTTCCTGGCATTGCCCAAGCATTGCCAGGCATTGCCAAGCATTGCCTGGCATTACATAGGCATTGCAAGGCATTGCCATGCATTGCTCAGGCATTGCCAAGCATTGTGGTGGCATTGCTTAGGTGTTGCCAAGAATTCCCCAGGCATTGCCACGCATTGCCAAACATTGCCAGGCATTGTCTAGGAATTGCCAACCATTGCCAGGCATGGCCATGCATTGCTCAGGCATTGCCTAGGCATTGCCCCGGTATTGCCAGGCATTGCCGGACATTGCCAGGCATTGCCTAGGCATTGCCAAGCATTGCCAAGCATTGCTTAGACATTTCCAGGCATTGCCCAGGCATTGCTAGGCATTGCCGGGCCTTTCTAGGCATTGCACAAGCATTACCAGGCATTGCCAGGCATTGTTTGGCAATTCCAAGGCATTGCCAGGCATTCCCAAGCATTGCCAGGAATTGTCCAAGCATTGCCAGGCATTCCCATGCCTTGCCCAGGCATTCCCCAGGCATTGCCAGCCATTTCCAGGCATTATCCAGGCACTGCCAGGCATTTCTAAGCATTTCTAATGCATTGCCACGCATTTCCTAGGCATTGCCAGACATTGCTAGGCATTGCTTAGGCATTGCCACGCATTTCCCAGGCATTGCCAGGCATTGCCAAGGCATTGGAAGGCGTTTCCTAGACATTGCCAGGCATGGCCAAGCATTGCCAGGCATTACACATGCATTGTCAGGCATTGCCAGGAATTGCCCATGTATTTCCAGGCATTGCCTAAGTATTCCCAGGCATTGCCCAGGCTTTTCGCACGCATTGTCCAAAAATTGCCAAGGCATTGCCAGGCATTGCCAAAGCATTGCTTAGCCATTGCAAGGCATTTCCCAGGAATTGCCAAGAATTTCCCTGGCATTGTCAGGCATTGCCTGGCATTGCCGAAGCATTGCCAAACATTTCCAAGCATTTCCAGGGATTACCTAGGCACTGCCACGCATTGCCATGCATTGCCAGGCATTGCCAGGCATTGCTTAGGTATTGCGAGGCAATGCCCAGGCATTGCCACGCATTGCCAGGCATTGCCAGGCATTGCTTAGGTATTGCGAGGCAATGCCCAGGCCTTGCCACGCATTGCCAGGCATTGCCAAGCATTATCCAAGCATTGCCTGCCATTGCTAGGCATTTCCATGCATTGCTTAGGAATTGTCAGGCAGTGCTCGTGTATTGCTAGGCATTGCCAGACATTGCTAGGCATTCCCCAGGCATTGCCAAGCATTATCCAAGCATTGCCTGCCATTCCTAGGCATTTCCATGCATTGCTTAGGAATTGTCAGGCAGTGCTCGTGTATTGCTAGGCATTGCTTAGGCGTTGCCAAGCATTGTCCAGGCATTACCAGCCATTTCCAGGCATTACCCAGGCATTTCCCAAGAATTGCCAGTCATTTCCAGGCATTGCGTAGGCCTTGCCACGCATTGCCCAGGTATTGCCAAGCGTTGCCCAGACATTGCCAGGCATTGCTTAGGCATTGCCAAGCATTGTCCAGGCATTGCGAGGCATTGCTACACATTGCCAAGCATTGCCCAAGCATTTCCAGACATTGCCAGGCATTGCCAAGCATTTCTAGGCATTGCCTTGGCATTGCCAGGCATTGTCATGTACTGCCCTAGCATTGCCAAGTATTGCCGAGGCATTGCCAACCATTGCCATGTATTTCTTAGGCATTACTTAGGCATTGCCACACATTCTCCAGGTATTGCCAGGCATTGCTTAGGCATTGCCAGGCCTTTCCCATGCATTGCCAGTCATTGCCAAACATTGCCAGACATTGCCGGGCATTTCACAGGTATTGCTTGACATTGTCCAAGCATTTCCAGGCATTTCTAGGCATTACCAGGCATTGCCAAGCATTGCCAGGCATTGCCCGGCATAACCCAGGCGTTGCCAGGTATTGCCATGCACTGACCAGGCATTGCTAGGCTTTGCCCAGTCATGGGCAGCCATTGCCAGGCATTGCCCAAGCATTGCTTAGGCATTGCCACACATTGCCCAGGCATTGCCAGGAATTTCCCATGCATTGCAAGGCATTGCCCAGGAATTTCCAAGGATGGCCAAGCATAGCCAGGCATTACCTATGCATTGCTAGGCATTGCCATGCATTGCCCAGGCATTGTGAGGCAGTGCGTATGCATTCCCAGGCATCGCCCAGGCATTGTCCCGACATTTCCTAGGCATTTCCAGGCATTGCTTAGGCATTTCTTAGCCATTGCGAGGCATTTCTCAGACATTGCCAAGAATTTCCCAGGCATTTCCAGGCATTACCGGGCATTGCCAAGCATTGCCAAGCATTACCTAGGCATTGCCAGGCATTACCATGCATTGCCCAGGCATTGCTTGGCAATGCCCATGCATTGCCAACCATTTCCAGACATTGCCCAGGCATTGCTTAGGTATTGCCAGGCATTATCCAGACATTGTCACGCATTGCCAGGCATTGCTCAGGCTTTGCCATCCATTGCCAGGCATTGCCCAGGCATTGCTTAGGCATTGCTGAACATTGCTCAGGCATTACGAGGCATGGCCAGACATTTCCAGGCATTGCCTAGGCATGGCCAGGCATTACTAAGAATTGCTTAGGCATTGCTGAGGCATTGCTAGGCATTGCAAGGCATTTCGAGGCATTGCCCAGGCATGGCCAGGCATTGCCATGCATAGCCCTCGCATTGCCAGCCATTGCCATGCACTGCTAAGGCATTGCAATGCATTGCTAGGCATTGCCCAGGCATTGCCAGCCATTGCCAGGCATTGCCAAGGATTGCATAGGCATTGCCAGGCATTGCCGAGGCATGTCAGGCATTGCCAGGCATTGCCAAGAATTGCGCAGGCATTGCTAGCCATAGCCTAGGCATTGCGAGGCATTTCCAGGCATTACGAAGCATTGCCTAGACATTGCCAGGAATTGTCATGCATTGCCCATGCATTATTAGGAATTTTCCAGGGATTGTGAGCCATTGCCAAGCATTGCCCAGGCATTACTTAGGCATTGCCATACATTCCCTAGGCATTGCCAAGCATTGCTCAAGCCTTGCAATGCATTTTAAGGATGCCACGGACAAGGAGTTGCTTCCATTCAGCAAGGTAGGGGTAGATTGTGGCAAGAGCACAGTCACGCTTCTCGCGGTAGGCACGGGCCTCACCAAATGAGAGAGAGGATTCAGCTGGCTCGTCCTCACTCAAATGGCTCCAGAGTCAATACTCCATCAGCACCATCTTCATGTTGTTGCTCTACTTGAAGACTTTCTTGCCTTTGAATGCCTCAAGGATGAGGCAACGCCCTGTTTTAGCTTTGATACCACTGGTGGAAACTGGGGCAGCCCTCAGAGAGGTAATCGGGCTCACTAAGAGCCGCCTAGGCAAGACCAACTGTTCATGAGAAGGAGTTGCAGGTTGCACAAACAGAAATTACAGAAGCAAATTTCAGTCTGCAGGGAACTCAATGGACTCTTGATTGGAAAGGAAAGTGATCACAGATTTCTAACAAGTCCTTATATACCTCATTTGGCCAACGGAGCACTGAGATACCCTCTGTCAAAGTTGACCCTCTAGCACACTCTCCTAGCCTAGCGGGATGAGCGGCAGTCACCTTGTCACACATGAGAATTATGACTTGCACGACCTATACGGCCAATAATCGTAGACTGGTCTTTCCTTGAAGTCTCTTGGATGTCCCCCAGCCGTCTTTTATCCTTGAAGGACGCTCTCAGCCGTCCTGGCCCATAATTCTGCCGCCTTTTGAGCTCAAAGTACTCCGGTCGTCAGTTGAACCGCACCTATAATCTCCAGACTTTGGAAATCCATATCTCACTCAAACGGACTCGGAGTTGAGTTCCGTAAAGTGCGTTGGTACCTGTGAACGATCCTCTATGCAACTCTCATGCCATGTTATTTTAATCAAGCAACATGTTTTTGTCACTTTCTGATACCCTCATATCCATCAACAACCCAGGCCCAACTCTGGCACAACTCTGGTCCCACTCTGGCACAACTCTGGCACAACTCTGGCACAACTCTGGCACAACTCTGGCACAACTCTGGCACAGCTCTAGCAAAACTCTGGCACAACTCTGGCACAACTCAGGCACAACACTGGGACAACTCTGGCACAACTCTGGCTCAACTCTGGCACAACTCTGGCACAACTCTGGGACAACTCTGGCACAACTCTGGCAAACCTCTGGCACAACTCTGGCACAAATCTGGCACAACTGTGGAACAACTTTGGCACAACTCTGGCACAACTCAGGAACAACTCAGGCAAAACAATGTCACAACTATGGCATAGATATCTGGCAAAAATCTGGCACAAATTTGGTACAACTCTGGCACAACTCTTGCACAAATCTGGCACAAATCTGGCACAACTCTGGTACACCTCTTGCATAACTCTGGCACAACTCTGGCACAACTCTGGCACAACTCTGGCACAACTCTGGCACAACTCTGGCACAACTCTGGCACAACTCTGGCACAACTCTGGCACAACTCTGGAACAACTCTGGCACAACTCTGGCACAGCTCTGGCACAACTCTGGCACAACTCTCGCACAAGTCTGGCACAAGTCTGGCACAACTCTGGCACAACTCTCGCACAAGTCTGGCACAAGTCTGGCACAACTCTGGCACAACTCTCGCACAAGTCTGGCACAAGTCTGGCACAACTCTGGCACAACTCTCGCACAAGTCTGGCACAAGTCTGGCACAACTCTGGCACAACTCTCGCACAAGTCTGGCACAAGTCTGGCACAACTCTGGCACAACTCTCGCACAAGTCTGGCACAAGTCTGGCACAACTCTGGCACAACTCTCGCACAAGTCTGGCACAAGTCTGGCACAACTCTGGCACAACTCTCGCACAAGTCTGGCACAAGTCTGGCACAACTCTGGCACAACTCTCGCACAAGTCTGGCACAAGTCTGGCACAACTCTGGCACAACTCTCGCACAAGTCTGGCACAAGTCTGGCACAACTCTGGCACAACTCTAGCACAACTCTGGCACAACTCTGGCATAACTCTGGCACAACTCTGGGACAACTCTGGCGCAACTCTGGCAAAACTCCGGCACAACTCTGGCACAACTCTGGCACAACTCTGGCATAACTCTGGCACAACTCTGGCACAACTCTGGCACAACTCCATTTATGGAGTTGTGCCAGAGTTGCGCCAGAGTACACACGGATAAACTAGTGTACAGAATCGGAACATATGTGGAGGATATTTCCAGGAAATGTATGGCCATTGATGAGAATGGTTCATGGAAGTTCCGTGTACATCCTAAATACACAGATTTTTCTGTGTATATTACCCTTGAAGTTTCATTGAACTTATGTCAACTCCTCATATCATTTAAAATGTTTAAAAATGAAAGCACTTTTGCATTGTGAACAATATGCAGGTGAAACAAATGCTATTCTTTCAATATGGCCCATTTTCAGCTACTCCAATGTTAGTGTTATGTTTGTTTCATGTTACCGTACCTATTTGGGCCGTCCTTTGTTGTCATGTACTATTCAGGCCTTTGTTGTTGGTTGGCAGAGCATCCCTACTTTGACTAATCGGCTCTAGATAATACACTTGACGCCGAGCGTACAGGGCGATTTCGCCCAGGAAGGAGGGCCTCGCCGACCTCAATTGCAAGGTCACTCGCCTCTGACATCGGCGTTGCCGATGTCAGACGCGAGCAGTCTTGTGAACAAACTGCAAGCAAACCCTCCTTGCTACACCGGGGGTCTGGGGCTTAGTTTTTTTGCTTGCCCAGGCACCTGCCGGGCCCCGCGGTAGCGGAGCTGGGCAAGTTCCCTTTATATTAACACGGCACCCGCCCTAACCTGACAGTTCAACAACCAAACTACGGGGTTTGGGAGTTCTCCAAGGTGAACCCTCAAACCTGTTGTTGATACTCCATCCCAAACTTCAAGCAAACCCCCAAGTTTGACAGCGAGGTTGGGGTTTTATTAATTTACTCGCCTGGGCACCTGCCAGGCCCCGTGATCGCGGACCCCGGCAGGTTCCCTTTCGTTTACCAAGGAAGGCGGCGATCGACAATACACAAGTTGTATTTTTCAATGTCTATCTATGACACTCTCCGCTACACCACCCTAATACACTTTCGATATCGAGGGGGGGTATGGATAGCCCTCTTCCCCCCCCCTCCCAAAGTCGAAAGTGTATTGGGATGGTGTATCGGAGTATGTATCTGATGGACATTGACTTTGTCAACTTGTGTTTAATAAGTGATGACCAAAGAAGTGTACACATGTTCGTTATTGATAGACATCTACGATACACTTTACAATACACCCCCCCAAGACACTTCACGTGTTTGGGGGGAGGGGGTGGGTTGTGTGATGGAACATTGGAATACATGAGTTCCAACACTTTGCATTTCCACGATACACCACACGATACACTCCCCAGATACACTTGAGGTCCTTTGGGGGGGAGGGATCTGGAACTGGAGCTCGGGGGCCTGTTAAGCACTGATTATGGACGGTAGCGATCGACAATACACAAGTTGTATTTTTGAATGTCTATCCGCGACACTCTCCGCTACACCACCCCAATACACTTTTGATATGGAGGGGAGGTGTGGATAGCCCTCCCCCCCCCCCCCCCTCCCCCCCACAAGTCGAAAGTGTATTGGGGTGGTGTATCAGAGTGTGTATCTGAGGTGTATCGAATATGTCAACTTGTGTACCATAAGTGATGACAAACGAATTGTACACATGTCCGATATCGATAAAGATCTACAATACACTCTATGATGCACCCCTTCAATACACTTCATGTGTTTGGGGGGGGGGAGATGGAACATTGGAATACACAAGTACCAACATTTCGCATTTCGACGATACACCACCAGATACACTCCCCAGATACACTCGAGGTACTTTGGGGGGGTGGGACCACCACGGACTTCTTCAGGGTTGAGCAAATGACGCAAGCGGCCCCTTCCGAACTTCAAGCGAAATTACAACTAAGGTGTTTCGAGGTATGAAGTACCTCGCGGTGTCGCTATACGTTTGCGACATATATGACTAGAGACCAATGTACCCACCATATCATGTAAGTACATAAGCAGGCTATATAACATATCTGAATACACATAACTAAACAGAATTCACATACATAAGAAACCACAGTAGAATATAAGTGTTTTATCAATGTAAAACACTCTTCCACTAGTTCAATGGTGTATTACAAAGTGTATGCATGCATGTCAATCTCTAGGAACCTGAGGTATTGCATGTACCATATACACACATTCCATGGTGTATTAAAAACAGTACGATGAACCATAACTCCACAACACTCGCACAACTCTGGAACAACTCTGGCACAACTCTGGCACAACTCTAGCACAAATCTGGCAAAACTCTGGCACATCTCTGGCACAAATCTGGCACAACTCTGGCACAACTCTGGCACTACTCTGGGACAACTATCTGGCATAGCTTTGGCACACCTCTGGTACAACTCTGGCACAACTCTGGCACAACTCTGGCACAACTCTGGCACAACTCTGGCACAACTCTGGCACAACTCTGACACAACTCTATCACAACTCTGGCACAACTCTGGAACAACTCTGGCACAACTTCTGCACAACTCTAGCACAACTCTGGCACAACTCTGGCACAAATCTGGCACAACTCTGGCACAACTCTGGCACAGCTCTGGCACAACTCTGGCACAACTCTGGCTCAACGGTGGCACAACTGGACAACTCTGGCACAACTCTGGCACAACTCTGGCACAACACTGGGACAACTCTGGCACAACTCTGGCACAAATCTGGCACAACTCTGGCACAACTCTGGCACAGCTCTGGCACAACTCTGGCACAACTCTGGCTCAACGGTGGCACAACTGGACAACTCTGGCACAACTCTGGAACAACTCTGGCACAACACTGGGACAACTCTGGCACAACTCTGCCACAACTATGGAACAACTCTAGCACAACTCTGGCACAACTCTGGCACCACTCTGGCACAACTCTGGCACAACTCTGGCACAATATTGGGACAACTCTGGCACAACTATGGCACAACTCTGGCACAAATCTAGCAAAATCTCGCACAACTCTGGCACAACTCTGGCACAACACTGGCACAACTCTGGTCCAACTCTGGCACAACTCCGGCACAACTCTGGCACAACTCTGGCACAACTCTGGCACAACTCTGGAAAAACTCTGGCACAAATCAGGCACAACACTGGGAAAAATCTGGCACAACTCTGGCACAAATATAGCACAACTCTGGCACAACTCTGGCACAACTCTGGCACAACTCTGGCACAACTCTGGCACAACTCTGGCACAACTCTGGCACAACTCTAGCACAACTCTGGCACAACTCTGGCACAACTCTAGCACAACTCTGGCACAACTCTGGCACAACTCTAGCACAACTCTGGCACAACTCTGGCACAACTCTAGCACAACTCTGGCACAACTCTGGCACAACTCTAGCACAACTCTGGCACAACTCTGGCACAACTCTAGCACAACTCTGGCACAACTCTGGCACAACTCTAGCACAACTCTGGCACAACTCTGGCACAACTCTAGCACAACTCTGGCACAACTCTGGCACAACTCTAGCACAACTCTGGCACAACTCTGGCACAACTCTAGCACAACTCTGGCACAACTCTGGCACAACTCTGACACAACTCTGGCACAACTTTGGCACAACTATGGCACAACTCTGGCACAACTCTGGCACAACTCTGGCACAACTCTGGCACAACTCTGGCACAACTCTGGCACAACTCTGGCACAACTCTAGCACAACTCTGGCACAACTATGGAACAACGTTGGCACAACTCTGGCACAATTCGGGACAACTGTAGCACAACTCTGGCACACCTGTGGCACAAGTCAGGCACAACTCAGGCATAATGAAGAAATTAGGATCGTATTGTGCTTCTGAAATTACCTCTTGAATCCAGAACCAGTCACACAATTTTCGCACTCAATGAACCAGCCGCTTGAAGCGACACCAGAGCGCAACCCAGTGACACCAGAGGAGATAGTATGGCTGAATAGAATGAACAGGGTAAACAGATACAAGAATGAATCTATGCTACCTACTGCATAAATACAACTGCTTGTTCGGTTCCAGCTTCTCCCTTTGCTCCGCATGCCCAGTGGTCTGCACAATGCCAGACGGCAGTGCCGTTGGGAGACAGCAGTGTTGTTGCGATCTGGTGCTGATGGAGGAGCAATGAAGGAGGCGGATGGAGGACTAGTGAAGCGAGCGACAGTGGGCGCGGGCGAGGCAACCAGGTGTTCTGATGTCAGGAGAGTGACGGCTTGTGCCCCAGTTGGCCTGAGACCAACAGGCAGGAAGACTGATGGTGTCCAATATCCTGACAATAAGAGAATGTTGGCTGCCGCGGAAGGGGTCAGAAGGTAAGCAGTGACATATTTTCCGCTGATGTCAGCAGAGTGACGACTTGTTCTCCAGTTGGCTCGCAACAGGAGCAGGAAGACTGGTGGTCTCCGATATCCTGACGGTGGATGGTAGTCTGCTGCTGACAGCCGGTGAGAGGAGGCGGTGTGAGGGAGCGGCTCGAGAGGATGAACGAGAGGAGGCTGATGTAGATGGGGCAGATGGAGCAGATGAAGCAGATGGAGCAGATGAGGAGGACAAAGATGCTTGCGGCAGTTGAAGGACGAGGGAGGACAGGAGGCAAGCGGTAGGAAGCTTCGAGGAAGACAGGGACAGGCGGCGGTTTGCGAACTGTCTTCGGCTTTTAGCGACGACGGATCACTGACTGTTGGCCATGGGCGTGGATGGGCGCAATGCTTGGTCAGGAGGGAAAGTAGTCGCTCCAGTCTGAAGATCAATCAAGGCAGTGCTGCTGACATCAGCTGTTTGGCGAAGCTGAG
>SZWC01009942.1:82564-102182 GCA_023375785.1 Penium margaritaceum
ACGAGCATCAGGCACAAGCACGAGGCACAAGCAGCTCACACAAGCATCAGGCACCAGCATCAGGAAAAAGCATCAGGCACAAGCATCAGGCACAAGCACCAGGCACAACAATCAGACACAAGCTCCAGGCACAACATACAGGCACAAGCATCAGGCAGGGGAATCAGGCACAAGCACCAGTTTCAAGTATCAGGCACAAGTATCAGGAACAAGCATCAGGCACAAGCATCAGGCAGGGGAATCAGGCACAAGCACCAGTTTCAAGTATCAGGCACAAGTATCAGGAACAAGCATCAGGCACAAGCATCAGCACAAGCATCAAGCACAAGCATCAGGCACAAGCATCCGGAAAAAGCATCAGGCACAAGCATCAGGACAAGAATCAGGCACAAGCATGAGGCACAAGAATGAGCCACAAGCACGAGGCACAACCAGCAGGCACACGCATTAGGCACACGCAGCAGGCATACACATTGGGCATAGGCATCAGGCACATGCATCAGGCACAAGAATCATGCACAAGCATCAGGCACAAGCATCAGGCACAAGCATCAGGCACAAGAATCAAGCACAATCATCAGGCACAAGCTTCAGGCACAAGCTTCAGGCACAAGTATCGGACAGAAGAATCAGGAAAAAGCATCAGGCACAAGCATCAGGCCCAAACATCAGGCACAAGCATCAGGCAAATGCATCAGGAACAAGCAGCAAGCACAAGCATCAGGAACAAGCATGAGGCACAAGCATCAGGTAGAAGCATAAAGAACAAGCGTCAGGCACAAGCATTAGGCACAAGCATCAGGCACAAGCATCAGGCAAGAGCATGAGGCACAAAAATCAGGCACAAGCATCAGGCAAAAGAATCAGGTATAACATTCAGGCACAAGCATCAGGCACAAGCATTAGGCACAATCTTTAGGCACAAGAATCAGGTACATGCATCAGGTACAAGCATCAGGCACAAGCATCAGGCACAAGCATCAGGCACACAAATCAGGTACAGGCATCACGCACAAGCGTCATGCACAAGTGTCAGGCTCAAGCATCGTACACAAGCATCAGGAACAAGCATCAGGTACAAGAATCAGGCACAAGCATCAGGCACAAGCATCAGGCACAAGCATCAGGTACAAGCATCAGAGACAAAGGTCAGGCAGAAGCATTAGGGCACCTTCATGAGGCACAAGCATGAGGAAAAAAAATTGAGGCACAAGCATCAGGGACAAGCATCAGGAACACAAATCAGGCACAAGATTCAGGCTTAAGCATCAGGCACAAACATTAGGCACAAGCATCAGGCACAAGCATCAGGCACATAAACCAGCCATAGGCATCACGCACAAGCGTCAGGCAAAAGCGTCAGGCACAAGCATCAGGCACAAACATTAGGCACAAGCATCAGGCACAAGCATCAGGCACATAAACCAGCCATAGGCATCACGCACAAGCGTCAGGCAAAAGCGTCAGGCACAAGCATCGGACACAAGCTTCAGGTACACAAGCATCAGGCACAAGCATCAGGCTCAAGCATCAGGCACCAGCATTAGGCACAAGCATCAGGCACAAGCATCAAGCACAAGCATCAGGCACAAGAATGAGACAAAAGCATCCGCCGCAAGAACGAGGCACAAGCATCAGGCACAAGCATGAGGCACAAACATCAGGCAAAACCATCAGGCACAAGAATCAGGCACAAAACTAAGGCACAAGCATCAGGCACAAGCATTAGGCATAATCCCCAGGCACAAGAATCAGGTACAAGCATCATGCACTAGAATCAGGCACAATAATCAGGTACAGGAATCAGGCAGAAGCGTCATGTACAAGCGTCTGGCACAAGAATCAGGCAAAAGCATCAGGTACAAGAATGAGGCAAAAGATTTAGGCTTAAGCATCAGGCAAAAGCATTATGCACAAGCATCAGGAAAAAGAATCATGCACAAGCATCATGCACAAGAATAAGGCACAAGCATCAAACACAATATCAGGCACAAGCATTAGGCACAATCATCGGGCACAAGAATCAGGCACAAGAATCAGGCACAAGCATCATGCAGAAACATCAGGCACAAGCATCAGGCACAAGCATCAGGCACGAGCATCAGGCACAAGAATCAGGCAGAAGCATCAGGCACAAGCATGAGAAATAACCATCAGGCGCATGTATCAGGAACCAGCATCAGGCACAAATAACAGGCACGAGCATCAGGCACAAGCGTGAGGCACAAGACTGAGGCACAAGTATGGGCCACAAGAACGAGGCACGAGAATCAGTTACAAGAACAAGGCACACACACCAGGCACACAAGTCAGGGACACACCTCAGGCACAAGAATCAGGCACAAGCGTCAGGCACAAGCGTCAGGCACACACGTCAGACACGAGCAACAGGCACAATAACCAGGCACAAGCGTCAGACACAAGCATCAGAATCACGAATCAGGCACAAGAATCAGGCACAATCATCAGGTACACGCATCAGGTACAAGCATCAGGTACAAAAAGGAGGCACAAGCAACTGGCACAAGCATCAGGCACCAGCAAGGCACAAGAATCAGGCATAAGCATCAAGCACAAGCATGAGGCACAAGTATCAGGCACAAGCATCAGCCACAAGCTTCAGGCACAAGCATCAGGCACCAGAATCAGGTACAAGCATCGGGCACAAGAATCAGGCACGAGCATCAGGCACAGCATCAGGCACAAGCACGAGGCACAAGCACCACACACAAGAATCATGCACAAGCATCAGGGACAAGCATCAGGCACAAGCATCAGGCACATGAACCAGGCACAAGCATCAGGTACAAACACCAGGCACAAGTATCAGGCACACAATTCTGTCACAACAAACCGGCACAAGCATCAGGCAGGAAAAACAGGCACAAGCATCAGGCACAAGCATCAGACACAAGCATCAGGCACAAGCACCAGGTGAAGGCATCAGGCACAAGCATCAGGCACACGAATCAGGCATAATCATGAGGCAAAAGCATCGGGACAAGCATGAGGCACAAGCATCAGGCACAAGCATCAGGCACCAGCATCGGGATTTAGCATCAGGCGAAATCATCGGGCAAAGGCATCAGGCACAGAAATTAGGCACAAGCGTGAGGCAGAAGTATGAGGCACTAACATGAGCCACAAGCACGAGGTACAAGCCTCAGGCACAAGCATCAGGCACACGCATCAGGCAAACACATTAGGCACAAGCATCAGGGACAATCATCACTCACAAGCATCAGGCACAAGCATAAGGCACAAGCATCAGGCACAAGTATCAGGCAAAAGCATTAGGCACAAGCATCAGCACAAGCATCAGGCACAAGCATCAGGCAAAAGCACCAGCCACCAAACATCAGGCACAAGCATCAGGCACAAGCATGAGGCACAAGCATCAGGCACAAGTATCTGCACAAGTATGAGGCACAAGAATCAAGCACAAGAATCAGGCAAAAGCATCAGGCGCAAACATCAGGCACAAGCATCAGGCACAAAAATCAGGCACCAGCATCAGGCACAAGTGTTAGCCACAAGCGTCAGGCCCAAGAATTGGACACAAGCATCAGGCACAAGCATCAGGAACCAGCATCAGACACAAGCATCAGGCACAAGCATCAGGCACAAGAATCAGGCACAAACATCAGGAACAAATATGAGGCACAAGCATCAGGCACAAGAATCAGGCACAAACATCAGGAACAAATATGAGGCACAAGCATCAGGCACAAGAATCAGGCACAAACATCAGGAACAAATATGAGGCACAAGCATCAGGCACAAGAATCAGGCACAAACATCAGGAACAAATATGAGGCACAAGCATCAGGCACAAGAATCAGGCACAAACATCAGGAACAAATATGAGGCACAAGCATCAGGCACAAGAATCAGGCACAAACATCAGGAACAAATATGAGGCACAAGCATCAGGCACAAGAATCAGGCACAAACATCAGGAACAAATATGAGGCACAAGCATCAGGCACAAGAATCAGGCACAAACATCAGGAACAAATATGAGGCACAAGCATCAGGCACAAGAATCAGGCACAAACATCAGGAACAAATATGAGGCACAAGCATCAGGCACAAGAATCAGGCACAAACATCAGGAACAAATATGAGGCACAAGCATCAGGCACAAGAATCAGGCACAAACATCAGGAACAAATATGAGGCACAAGCATCAGGCACAAGAATCAGGCACAAACATCAGGAACAAATATGAGGCACAAGCATCAGGCACAAGAATCAGGCACAAACATCAGGAACAAATATGAGGCACAAGCATCAGGCACAAGAATCAGGCACAAACATCAGGAACAAATATGAGGCACAAGCATCAGGCACAAGAATCAGGCACAAACATCAGGAACAAATATGAGGCACAAGCATCAGGCACAAGAATCAGGCACAAACATCAGGAACAAATATGAGGCACAAGCATCAGGCACAAGAATCAGGCACAAACATCAGGAACAAATATGAGGCACAAGCATCAGGCACAAGAATCAGGCACAAACATCAGGAACAAATATGAGGCACAAGCATCAGGCACAAGAATCAGGCACAAACATCAGGAACAAATATGAGGCACAAGCATCAGGCACAAGAATCAGGCACAAACATCAGGAACAAATATGAGGCACAAGCATCAGGCACAAGAATCAGGCACAAACATCAGGAACAAATATGAGGCACAAGCATCAGGCACAAGAATCAGGCACAAACATCAGGAACAAATATGAGGCACAAGCATCAGGCACAAGAATCAGGCACAAACATCAGGAACAAATATGAGGCACAAGCATCAGGCACAAGAATCAGGCACAAACATCAGGAACAAATATGAGGCACAAGCATCAGGCACAAGAATCAGGCACAAACATCAGGAACAAATATGAGGCACAAGCATCAGGCACAAGAATCAGGCACAAACATCAGGAACAAATATGAGGCACAAGCATCAGGCACAAGAATCAGGCACAAACATCAGGAACAAATATGAGGCACAAGCATCAGGCACAAGAATCAGGCACAAACATCAGGAACAAATATGAGGCACAAGCATCAGGCACAAGAATCAGGCACAAACATCAGGAACAAATATGAGGCACAAGCATCAGGCACAAGAATCAGGCACAAACATCAGGAACAAATATGAGGCACAAGCATCAGGCACAAGAATCAGGCACAAACATCAGGAACAAATATGAGGCACAAGCATCAGGCACAAGAATCAGGCACAAACATCAGGAACAAATATGAGGCACAAGCATCAGGCACAAGAATCAGGCACAAACATCAGGAACAAATATGAGGCACAAGCATCAGGCACAAGAATCAGGCACAAACATCAGGAACAAATATGAGGCACAAGCATCAGGCACAAGAATCAGGCACAAACATCAGGAACAAATATGAGGCACAAGCATCAGGCACAAGAATCAGGCACAAACATCAGGAACAAATATGAGGCACAAGCATCAGGCACAAGAATCAGGCACAAACATCAGGAACAAATATGAGGCACAAGCATCAGGCACAAGAATCAGGCACAAACATCAGGAACAAATATGAGGCACAAGCATCAGGCACAAGAATCAGGCACAAACATCAGGAACAAATATGAGGCACAAGCATCAGGCACAAGAATCAGGCACAAACATCAGGAACAAATATGAGGCACAAGCATCAGGCACAAGAATCAGGCACAAACATCAGGAACAAATATGAGGCACAAGCATCAGGCACAAGAATCAGGCACAAACATCAGGAACAAATATGAGGCACAAGCATCAGGCACAAGAATCAGGCACAAACATCAGGAACAAATATGAGGCACAAGCATCAGGCACAAGAATCAGGCACAAACATCAGGAACAAATATGAGGCACAAGCATCAGGCACAAGAATCAGGCACAAACATCAGGAACAAATATGAGGCACAAGCATCAGGCACAAGAATCAGGCACAAACATCAGGAACAAATATGAGGCACAAGCATCAGGCACAAGAATCAGGCACAAACATCAGGAACAAATATGAGGCACAAGCATCAGGCACAAGAATCAGGCACAAACATCAGGAACAAATATGAGGCACAAGCATCAGGCACAAGAATCAGGCACAAACATCAGGAACAAATATGAGGCACAAGCATCAGGCACAAGAATCAGGCACAAACATCAGGAACAAATATGAGGCACAAGCATCAGGCACAAGAATCAGGCACAAACATCAGGAACAAATATGAGGCACAAGCATCAGGCACAAGAATCAGGCACAAGCATCAAGCACAAGCATCAGGCACATGCATCAGGCACAAGAATCAGGCACAAGCATCAGGCACAAGCATCAGGCAGAAGTGTCAGGCACAAGAATCAGGCACAAGCATAGGACACAAGACTGAGGCACAAGCATCAGGCATCAGAATCAGGACCTAGCATCACGCACAAGCATTAGGCACAATCATCAGGCACAAGCATCAGGCACAAGCATCGAGCACAAGAGTCAGGAACGAGCATCAGGCACAAGCATCAGGCACACGGATCAGGAACAAGCATCAGGAACAAGCATCAGGCATAAGAATCAGGCACAAGAGTCAGGCACGAGCATCACGCACAAGCATTAGGCACAAGCATCAGGCAGAAGCATCAGGCACAAGCATCCAGCACAAGTATTAGGCACAAGCATCAGGCACACGCATCAGGTACAAACAAGAGGCAAAAGCATAAAGCACAAGCATCAGGCACAAGAATCAGGCACAAGAATCAGGCACAAGTATCAGGCACAAGCATCAGGCACAAGCTTTAGGCACAAGAATCAGGCACGAGCATCAGGCACAAGCATCAGGCAGGAGAATCAGGCACGAAAACCGGGAACAAGAATCAGGCACAAGTATCAGGCACAGAATCACGCACAAGCACGAGGCACAAGCACCACGCATAACCATCAGGCAGCAGCATCAGGGGCAAGCATCAGGAACAAGCATCAAGCACAAGATCCAGGCACACGTATCAGGAACAACCATCACGCACAAACAACAGGCACACGCATCAGGCACAAGCATGAGGGTCAAAAATGAGGCACAGGCACCGGCCACAAGCACGAGGCACAAGCATCAGGAACACGCATCAGGCACAAGCATCAGGCACACACATAAGGCACAGGCACAAGGCACAAGAATCAGGCACAAGCATCAGGCACAAGAATCAGGCACAAGAATCAGGCACAAGCATCAGGCACAAGCATAAGGCACAAGCATAAGGCACAAGTATCCGCACAAGCATCAGGCACAAGAATCAGGCACAAGCATCAGGCACAAGCATAAGGCACAAGCATAAGGCACAAGTATCCGCACAAGCATCAGGCACAAGCATCAAGCAAAAGCATCAGGCACAAGTATCAGGCACAAGCATCAGGTACCAACATCAGGCACAAGCATCAGGCACAAGCATCAGACAGGAGCATCAGGCAGGAGCATCAGGCACAAGCATCCGGCAAATGAATCAGGCACAAGCATCAGGCACAGGAAACAGGCACAAGCATCATGCACAAGCATCAGGCACGAGCATCAGGTACAAACATGAGACACAAGAATAGGGCACAAACATCAGGCACGAGCATCAGGCACAAGAATCAGGCACAAGCATCAGGCACAAACATGAGGCAATGGAATTAGGCACGAGCATCTGGCTCAAGCATCAGGAACGAGCGTCAGGAACAAGCATCAGGCAAAACCATCAGGCACAAGCATCAAGCACAAACATCAGGCACATGCATCAGGCACAAGCATCAGGCACAAGAATCAGGCACAAACATCAAGCACAAGCATCAGGCACAAGCGTCAGGCACAAGCATGGGGCACAAGCATCAGGCACAAGCATTATGAACAAAAATCAGGCACAATATCCAGGCACTATCAAGAGGCACAAGCATTGGGCACAATCCTCAGGCACAAGAATCAGGCACGAGTATCAGGCACAAGCATAAGGCAGAAGCATCAGGCACAAGCGTCAGGCACAAGCATCAGGCACAGAAATCACAGGGGTCGGCATCTCAGAGCAGCAAGAAACTGGACAGAAATGGACAAAAGCTAGAGGGATGAGAGAGATCTGGAGCGAAGTTAGAGGGGTGAGAGAGATTTGGAGCGATGTGAGGCAAAGAGATCCAAGAAAACAGTCCGATTGAGCAAGCATCAGGCACAATCATCAGGAACAAACATGAGGCACAAGCATGAAGCACAAGCATCAGGCACAAGCATCAGGCATAAGCATCAGGCGTAAGCATCAGGCAGAAGCATCAGGCACAAGCATCAGGCACAAGCATCAAACACAAGCATTAGGCACAAACATCAGGCACAAGCATCAGGCACAAGCATCAGGCGGGAGCATCAGGCACGAGCAGCAGGCACAAGAATCAGGCACAAGCATCAGGCACAAGCATGAGGCACAACCATGAGGCACAAGTATCAGCCGCAAGCATAAGGCAGGAGAACACAAACAAGCATCAGGCACACGTCTCAGGAACAAGCATCACGCACAAACAACAGGCACAAGCATCAGGCACAAGAGTGAGGCACAAGAATGAGGCACAAGCATCGGCCACAAGCATCAGGCACAAGCATCAGGAACACGCATCAGGCACACGCATCAGGTACATGCGTAAGGCACAGGCACCAGGCACAAGAACCAGGCACAAGCATCAGACACAAGAATCAGGCACAAGAATCAGGTCCAAGTATCAGGCACAAGCATCAGGCACAAGCATAAGGCACTAGCATCAGGCACAAGAAAAAGGCGCAAGCATCAGGCAGGAGCATCAGGCACATACATCAGGCACAAGCATCTGGCAAATGAATCAGGCACAAGCATCAGGCACAAGAAACAGGCACAAGCATCAGGCACTAGAATCAGGTACAAACATGAGACACAAGAACATGGCACAAACATCAGGCACGAGCATCAGGCACAAACATCAGGCACGAGCATCAGGCACAAGCATCAGGCACAAACATGAGGCAATGGAATCAGGCACGAGCATCAGGCACAAGCAGCAGGTACAAGCATCAGGCACAAGCATGAGGCAATGGAATCAGGCACGAGCATCAGGCACAAGCAGCAGGTACAAGCATCAGGCACAAGCATGAGGCTCAAGTATCAGGAACGAGCATCAGAAACAAGCATCAGGCACAAGCATCAGGCACAAGCATCAAGCACAAATATCAGGCACATGCATTAGGCAAATGCATCAGGCACAAGCATCAGGCACAAAAATCAGGCAAAAGCATGAGGCAGGAGCATCAGGCACAAGGATCAGGCACAAGAATCGGGCACAAGCATCAGGCACAAGCAACAGGCACAAGAATCAGCACAAGCATCAGGCACAAACATCAGGCACAAGCATCAGGCAAATGCATCAGTCACATGCATCGGGAACAAGCGTCAGGCACAAGTATCAGTCACATGCATCGGGAACAAGCGTCAGGCACAAGTATCAGTCACATGCATCTGGAACAAGCGTCAGGCACAAGTATTAGGCACAAGCATAAGGCACAAGCATGAGGCACAACCATCAGGCACAAGTATCACCTGCAAAGCATCAGGCACAAGTATCAGTCACATGCATCTGGAACAAGCGTCAGGCACAAGTATTAGGCACAAGCATAAGGCACAAGCATGAGGCACAACCATCAGGCACAAGTATCACCTGCAAAGCATCAGGCACAAGAATCAGGCACAAGCATCAGGCACAATCCTCAGGTACAAGCATCAGGCACAAGCATCCGGGACAAGAATAAGATACAGGCATCAGGCACAAGCGTCATGCACAAGCGTCAGGCACAAGCATCACACACAAGCATCAGGCACAAGAATCAAGCACAAGAATCAGACACAAGCATCAGGCACAAGCATCAGGGACAAGAATAAGATACAGGCATCAGGCACAAGCGTCATGCACAAGCGTCAGGCACAAGCATCGCACACAAGCATCAGGCACAAGAATCAAGCACAAGAATCAGACACAAGCATCAGGCACAAGCATCAGGGACAAGAATAAGATACAGGCATCAGGCACAAGCGTCATGCACAAGCGTCAGGCACAAGCATCGCACACAAGCATCAGGCACAAGAATCAAGCACAAGAATCAGACACAAGCATCAGGCACAAGCATCAGGGACAAGAATAAGATACAGGCATCAGGCACAAGCGTCATGCACAAGCGTCAGGCACAAGCATCGCACACAAGCATCAGGCACAAGAATCAAGCACAAGAATCAGACACAAGCATCAGGCACAAGCATCAGGGACAAGAATAAGATACAGGCATCAGGCACAAGCGTCATGCACAAGCGTCAGGCACAAGCATCGCACACAAGCATCAGGCACAAGAATCAAGCACAAGAATCAGACACAAGCATCAGGCACAAGCATCAGGTACAAGCATCAGGCACAAGCATCAGGCACCAGCATCAGGCACAAGCATCAGGCACAAGCGTCAGGCACAAGCGTCAGGCACAATCATCGGGCACAAGCATCAGGCAAAAGCATCAGGCACAAGCATCACGCACAAGCATCAGGCACCAGCATCAGGCACAAGCATCAGGCCCAAGAATCAAGCACAAGTATCAGGAACAATCATGAGGCAGAAGAATCCGGCCTAAAAGTTAGGCACAAGCATCAGGCACAAGCACGAGGCACAAACATCAGGCACAAGAACCAGGCACAAGAATCAGGCACAAGCATCAGGTACAAGCATCAGGCAAAAGCATCAGGCACAAGAATCAGGCACAGGAATCAGGCACAAGCATCATGCACAAGCATCAGACACAAGAATCAGGCACAAGTATCATGCACAAGGATCATGCACAAGCATCAGGCACAAGTATCAGGCACAAGCATCAGCCACAAGCATAAGGCAGAAGCATCGGGCCCAAGCATCAGGCCCAAGCATCAGGCACAAGCATGAGGCAGAAGCATCAGGCACAAGCATGAGGCAGAAGCATCAGGCACAAGCATGAGGCAGAAGCATCAGGCACAAGCATGAGGCAGAAGCATCAGGCACAAGCATGAGGCAGAAGCATCAGGCACAAGCATGAGGCAGAAGCATCAGGCACAAGCATGAGGCAGAAGCATCAGGCACAAGCATGAGGCAGAAGCATCAGGCACAAGCATGAGGCAGAAGCATCAGGCACAAGCATGAGGCAGAAGCATCAGGCACAAGCATGAGGCAGAAGCATCAGGCACAAGCATGAGGCAGAAGCATCAGGCACAAGCATGAGGCAGAAGCATCAGGCACAAGCATGAGGCAGAAGCATCAGGCACAAGCATGAGGCAGAAGCATCAGGCACAAGCATGAGGCAGAAGCATCAGGCACAAGCATGAGGCAGAAGCATCAGGCACAAGCATGAGGCAGAAGCATCAGGCACAAGCATGAGGCAGAAGCATCAGGCACAAGCATGAGGCAGAAGCATCAGGCACAAGCATGAGGCAGAAGCATCAGGCACAAGCATGAGGCAGAAGCATCAGGCACAAGCATGAGGCAGAAGCATCAGGCACAAGCATGAGGCAGAAGCATCAGGCACAAGCATGAGGCAGAAGCATCAGGCACAAGCATGAGGCACAAGAATCAAGAAAAAGCATCATGCACAAGCATCAGGCACAAGAATAAGGCGTAAGCATCAGGGTCAAGCGTCAGGCACAAGTGTCAGGCACAAGCATCAGGCACAAGCATCCGGCACAAGCATCAAGCACAAGCTTCAGCACAAGCATCAGGCACAAACATCAGGCACAAGCATTAGGCAAATTCATCAGTCACAAACATCAGGCACAAGTATTAGTCACAAGCATCAGGATCAAGAATCAGGCACAAGCATGAGGCAGAAGCATCAGGCACAAGCATTAGGAACAAGAATCAGGCACAATATCCAGGCAAAAGCATCAGGCACAAGGATTAGGCACAATCCTCAGGGACAAGATTCAGGCACAAGCATCAGGTACAAGGATCAGGCACAAGCATCTGGCATAAGAATCAGGTACAGGCATCAGGCACAAGCGTCATGCACAAGAGACAGGCACAAGCATCGCACACAAGCATCAGGCACAAGCATCAAGCACAAGAATCAGGCACAAGCATCAGACACATGCATCAGGAACGAGCATCTTGTACAAGCATCAGGCTCAAAAATCAGGGAAAAGCATCAGGCAAAAGCATCAGGCACAAGCATCAGGCACAAGCATCAGGTACAAGCATGAGGCATAAGCATCAGGCAGAAGCATCGGGCACAAGCATCAGGTACAAGCATGCCGAAAAAGGATGAGGCACAAGCATCAGGCACAAGCATCAGGCACAGGAATCAGGCACAAGATTCAGGCTTAAGCATCAGGCACATGCATTAGACACAAGAATCAGGCAAAAGCATAAGGCACAAGCATCAGGCACAAGTATCCGCACAAGCATCAGGCACACGAATCAAGGACAAGCATCAGGCAAAAGCATCACGCACAAGCATGAGGCAGAAGCATCAGGCACAAGCATCAGGCAAAAGCATCACGCACAAGCATGAGGCAGAAGCATCAGGCACAAGAATCAGGCACAAGCATCAGGCACAAGCATCAGGCACAAGCATCACGCACAAGCATCAGGCAAGAGCATCAGGCACAAACATCACGCACAAGCATCAGGCACGAGCATCAGGCACAAGAATCAAGCACAAGCATCGGCACAAGCATCAGGCACAAGCCTCAGGCACAAGCATCAGGCATAAGCATCAAGATAAAACATCGAGCACAAGCATCAGGGCACAATCATCTGGCACAAGCATCAGGACCAAGCATCAGGCATAAGCATCAGGCACACACATCAGGCACAAGCATCAGACACAAGCATCAGGCACAAGAACCAGGGACGAGCATCAGACGCAAGCATCAGGAACAAGTATGAGGCACAACGATCAGGCGCAAGGATCAGGATCAAGCATCAGGCACAAGCATCAGGCACAAGTATCAGACACAAGGGTGAGGCACATGCATGAGGCACGAGCATCAGGCACGAGCATCAGGCACAAGCATCAGGCACACGCATCAGGGACAAGCATCGGGCACAAGCATGAGGCACAATAATGAGACACAAGCATTTGGCACAAATATCAGGCACAAGCATCAGGCACTAGCATCCGGCACAAGCATCAGGCACAGGCTTGAGGTACAAGCATCAGAAACAAGAATTATTTACAAGCATCAGGCACAAGCATTAGGCACAAGCGTCAGGCACAAGCATCAGGCACAAGCATCAGGCACAAGCATGAGGCACAAGCATCAGACACAAGATTCAGACACAAGCATCGGGCACATGCACTAGGCACAATCATCAGGCACAAGATTCAGGCAGACGCATCAGGCACAAGCATCAGGCACAAGCGTCAGGCACAAGAATCAGGCACAAGAATGAGGGACGAGCATCAGGCTCAAGCATTGGGCACATGAATACGGCACAAGCATCAGGTTTAAGCATCAGGGACAAGCATCAGACACAAGAATCGGGCAAAAGTATCAGGCACAACAATCAGGCACAAGCATCAGGCACAAGCATCAGGCACAAGCATTAGGCACAAGTGTCAGGCACAAGCATCAGGCACAAGAATGAGGTACAAGAATCAGGGACAAGCATGAGGCACACACATCAGACACACGCATCAGGGATACACATAAGACACAAACATCAGAAACAAGCATCGGGCACAAGCGTCAGGAACAAGCCTCAGGCACAAGCATCAGCACAAGCATCAGACACAAGTATCAGGCATAAGCATCAGGTAAAAGCATCAGGGACAAAAATCAGGTGCAAGCATCGGGCACAAGCGTCAGGAACAAGCCTCAGGCACAAGCATCAGCACAAGCATCAGACACAAGTATCAGGCATAAGCATCAGGTAAAAGCATCAGGGACAAAAATCAGGTGCAAGCATCGGGCACAAGCGTCAGGAACAAGCCTCAGGCACAAGCATCAGCACAAGCATCAGACACAAGTATCAGGCATAAGCATCAGGTAAAAGCATCAGGGACAAAAATCAGGTGCAAGCATCGGGCACAAGCGTCAGGAACAAGCCTCAGGCACAAGCATCAGCACAAGCATCAGACACAAGTATCAGGCATAAGCATCAGGTAAAAGCATCAGGGACAAAAATCAGGTGCAAGCATCGGGCACAAGCGTCAGGAACAAGCCTCAGGCACAAGCATCAGCACAAGCATCAGACACAAGTATCAGGCATAAGCATCAGGTAAAAGCATCAGGGACAAAAATCAGGTGCAAGCATCGGGCACAAGCGTCAGGAACAAGCCTCAGGCACAAGCATCAGCACAAGCATCAGACACAAGTATCAGGCATAAGCATCAGGTAAAAGCATCAGGGACAAAAATCAGGTGCAAGCATCGGGCACAAGCGTCAGGAACAAGCCTCAGGCACAAGCATCAGCACAAGCATCAGACACAAGTATCAGGCATAAGCATCAGGTAAAAGCATCAGGGACAAAAATCAGGTGCAAGCATCGGGCACAAGCGTCAGGAACAAGCCTCAGGCACAAGCATCAGCACAAGCATCAGACACAAGTATCAGGCATAAGCATCAGGTAAAAGCATCAGGGACAAAAATCAGGTGCAAGCATCGGGCACAAGCGTCAGGAACAAGCCTCAGGCACAAGCATCAGCACAAGCATCAGACACAAGTATCAGGCATAAGCATCAGGTAAAAGCATCAGGGACAAAAATCAGGTGCAAGCATCGGGCACAAGCGTCAGGAACAAGCCTCAGGCACAAGCATCAGCACAAGCATCAGACACAAGTATCAGGCATAAGCATCAGGTAAAAGCATCAGGGACAAAAATCAGGTGCAAGCATCGGGCACAAGCGTCAGGAACAAGCCTCAGGCACAAGCATCAGCACAAGCATCAGACACAAGTATCAGGCATAAGCATCAGGTAAAAGCATCAGGGACAAAAATCAGGTGCAAGCATCGGGCACAAGCGTCAGGAACAAGCCTCAGGCACAAGCATCAGCACAAGCATCAGACACAAGTATCAGGCATAAGCATCAGGTAAAAGCATCAGGGACAAAAATCAGGTGCAAGCATCGGGCACAAGCGTCAGGAACAAGCCTCAGGCACAAGCATCAGCACAAGCATCAGACACAAGTATCAGGCATAAGCATCAGGTAAAAGCATCAGGGACAAAAATCAGGTGCAAGCATCGGGCACAAGCGTCAGGAACAAGCCTCAGGCACAAGCATCAGCACAAGCATCAGACACAAGTATCAGGCATAAGCATCAGGTAAAAGCATCAGGGACAAAAATCAGGTGCAAGCATCGGGCACAAGCGTCAGGAACAAGCCTCAGGCACAAGCATCAGCACAAGCATCAGACACAAGTATCAGGCATAAGCATCAGGTAAAAGCATCAGGGACAAAAATCAGGTGCAAGCATCGGGCACAAGCGTCAGGAACAAGCCTCAGGCACAAGCATCAGCACAAGCATCAGACACAAGTATCAGGCATAAGCATCAGGTAAAAGCATCAGGGACAAAAATCAGGTGCAAGCATCGGGCACAAGCGTCAGGAACAAGCCTCAGGCACAAGCATCAGCACAAGCATCAGACACAAGTATCAGGCATAAGCATCAGGTAAAAGCATCAGGGACAAAAATCAGGTGCAAGCATCGGGCACAAGCGTCAGGAACAAGCCTCAGGCACAAGCATCAGCACAAGCATCAGACACAAGTATCAGGCATAAGCATCAGGTAAAAGCATCAGGGACAAAAATCAGGTGCAAGCATCGGGCACAAGCGTCAGGAACAAGCCTCAGGCACAAGCATCAGCACAAGCATCAGACACAAGTATCAGGCATAAGCATCAGGTAAAAGCATCAGGGACAAAAATCAGGTGCAAGCATCGGGCACAAGCGTCAGGAACAAGCCTCAGGCACAAGCATCAGCACAAGCATCAGACACAAGTATCAGGCATAAGCATCAGGTAAAAGCATCAGGGACAAAAATCAGGTGCAAGCATCGGGCACAAGCGTCAGGAACAAGCCTCAGGCACAAGCATCAGCACAAGCATCAGACACAAGTATCAGGCATAAGCATCAGGTAAAAGCATCAGGGACAAAAATCAGGTGCAAGCATCGGGCACAAGCGTCAGGAACAAGCCTCAGGCACAAGCATCAGCACAAGCATCAGACACAAGTATCAGGCATAAGCATCAGGTAAAAGCATCAGGGACAAAAATCAGGTGCAAGCATCGGGCACAAGCGTCAGGAACAAGCCTCAGGCACAAGCATCAGCACAAGCATCAGACACAAGTATCAGGCATAAGCATCAGGTAAAAGCATCAGGGACAAAAATCAGGTGCAAGCATCGGGCACAAGCGTCAGGAACAAGCCTCAGGCACAAGCATCAGCACAAGCATCAGACACAAGTATCAGGCATAAGCATCAGGTAAAAGCATCAGGGACAAAAATCAGGTGCAAGCATCGGGCACAAGCGTCAGGAACAAGCCTCAGGCACAAGCATCAGCACAAGCATCAGACACAAGTATCAGGCATAAGCATCAGGTAAAAGCATCAGGGACAAAAATCAGGTGCAAGCATCGGGCACAAGCGTCAGGAACAAGCCTCAGGCACAAGCATCAGCACAAGCATCAGACACAAGTATCAGGCATAAGCATCAGGTAAAAGCATCAGGGACAAAAATCAGGTGCAAGCATCAGGTACAAGCGTCAGGAACAAGCATCAGGCACAAGCATCAGGCACAAACATCAGGCACAAACATCAGGCACAAACATCAGGCACAAACATCAGGAACAAACATCAGGCACAAACATCAGGCACAAACATCAGACACAAACATCAGGCACAAACATCAGACACAAGCCTGAGGCACAAGCAAGAGGCACATGCATGAGCCACAAGCACAAGGTACAAAAAAGTAGAAAACGCATCAGGTACACACACCAAGCCCAAACATCAGGCACACACATCAGGCACAAGCATCAAGTTCAAGCATCATGGAAAAGCATCAGGCACAAGGATCAGGCACAAGCATCAGGCACAAGTACAAGGCACTAGCATCAGGTATCAGCATAAGGCAAGGGCATCAGGCAGAAGCATCAGGCACAAGCATCAGGCACAAGCATCACGCACAAGCATCAGGCACAAGCATCAGGCTCAGCATCGGGCACAAGGATCAGGAAAAAGCAGTGGGCACAAGCATCTGATACAGGCATCAGGCAGAAGTGTGAAGCACAAGCATGTGGCACAAACATGAGCCAAAAGCACGAGGCAGAAGCATTTCGCTTAAGCATCAGGCACACGCATCAGGCACAAACATCAGGCAAAAGCATCAGGCACAAGCATTAGTCACAAGCATCAGGCACAAGCATCAGGCACAAGAATTTTGCAGAAGCAGCAGGCACAAGAATCAGGCAAAAGCATCAGGTACTAGTATCAGCACAAGCTTCAGGCACAAGCATCAGGCACAAGCATCAGGGAAAAGCATCAGGCACAAAAACTAGGCACAAGCATCAGGTACAAGCATCAGGCACAAGCGTGAGGGACAATGATGAGCTACAAGCACAAGGCACAAGCATCAGGCACAAGCATCAGGCACACACATCACGGACACGCATCAGGGACACACATTAGGCACAGGCATCAGGCACAAGAATCAGGCACAAGCATAAGGCACAAGCATCAGGCACGAGCATCAGGCACAAGCATCAGGCACAAGCATCAGGGAAAAGCATCAGGCACAAACACTAGGCACAAGCATCAGGTACAAGCATCAGGCACAAGCGTGAGGGACAATGATGAGCTACAAGCACAAGGCACAAGCATCAGGCACAAGCATCAGGCACACACATCACGGACACGCATCAGGGACACACATTAGGCACAGGCATCAGGCACAAGAATCAGGCACAAGCATAAGGCACAAGCATCAGGCACGAGCATCAGGCACAAGCATCAGGCACAAGCATCAGGGAAAAGCATCAGGCACAAACACTAGGCACAAGCATCAGGTACAAGCATCAGGCACAAGCATCAGGCACAAGCATCAGGTACAAGCATCAGGCACAAGCATCAGGCACAAGCATCAAGCACAAGAATCAAGCACAAGCATCAGGCACAAGCTTCAGGCACAAGCTTCAGGCACAAGTATCGGACAGAAGAATCAGGAAAAAGCATCAGGCACAAGCATCAGGCCCAAACATCAGGCATAAGCATCAGGCAAATGCATCAGGAACAAGCAGCAGGCACAAGCATCAGGAACAAGCATGAGGCACAAGCATCAGGTAGAAGCATAAATCACAAGCGTCAGGCACAAGCATTAGGCACAAGCATCAGGCACAAGCATGAGGCAAGAGCATGAGGCACAAGAATCAGGCACAAGCATCAGGCAAAAGAATCAGGTACAGTATTCAGGCACAAGCATCAGGCACAAGCATTAGGCACAATCTTTAGGCACAAGAATCAGGTACACGCATCAGGTACAAGCATCAGGCACAAGCATCAGGCACACAAATCAGGTACAGGCATCACGCACAAGCGTCATGCACAAGTGTCAGGNCAAAGGTCAGGCAGAAGCATTAGGGCACCTTCATGAGGCACAAGCATGAGGAAAAAAAAATGAGGCACAAGCATCAGGGACAAGCATCAGGCACACAAATCAGGCACAAGATTCAGGCTTAAGCATCAGGCACAAACATTAGGCACAAGCATCAGGCACAAGCATCAGGCACATAAACCAGCCATAGGCATCAAACACAAGCGTCAGGCAAAAGCGTCAGGCACAAGCATCGGACACAAGCTTCAGGTACACAAGCATCAGGCACAAGCATCAGGATCAAGCATCAGGCACCAGCATTAGGCACAAGCATCAGGCACAAGCATCAAGCACAAGCATTAGGCATAATCCCCAGGCACAAGAATCAGGCACAAGCATCATGCACTAGCATCAGGCACAATAATCAGGCACAGGCATCAGGCAGAAGCGTCATGTACAAGCGTCTGGCACAAGCATTAGGCAAAAGCGTCAGGCACAAGGATCAGACACAAGCATCAGGCACAAGCAACAGGTACAAGAATGAGGCAAAATATTTAGGCTTAAGCATCAGGCAAAAGCATTATGCACATGCATCAGGCACAAGAATCATGCACAAGCATCAGGCACAAGAATAAGGCACAAGAATCAAACACGATATCAGGCACAAGCATTAGGCACAATCATCGGGCACAAGAATCAGGCACAAGAATCAGGCACAAGCATCATGCAAAAACATCAGGCACAAGCATCAGGCACAAGCATTAGGCACAATCATCGGGCACAAGAATCAGGCACAAGAATCAGGCACAAGCATCATGCAAAAACATCAGGCACAAGCATCAGGCACAAGCAACAGGCACAAACATCAGGCACAAGCATCAGGCACAAGAATCAGGCAGAAGTATCAGGCACAAGCATGAGAAATAACCATCAGGCGCATGTATCAGGAACCAGCATCAGGCACAAATAACAGGCACGAGCATCAGGCACAAGCGTGAGGCACAAGACTGAGGCACAAGTATGG
>SZWC01009943.1:22213-38844 GCA_023375785.1 Penium margaritaceum
CCCCCGCCACTGCCCCTCCCCTCTCTCCTGAGATCCCCCCCACGTATAGTCGTGTGGACGTGAGTAAGTCCGAGAGCGAGGAGAATCGTCGGTGGGTTGAGCTGGCATGGCTGCGTGTCATTGCTTTGCATTCCCATTGCCTTATGGCTCCAATGTATAAAACAGCTTTCCAATGTATAAACAGCTTTCCAATGTATAAACAGCTTTCCAATGTATAAACATCTTTCCAATGTAGAAAAAGCTTTCCAATGTATGAACAGCTTTCCAATGTATAAACAGCTTTCCAATGTATAAACAACTTTCTAATGTATAAAACAGCTTTCCAATGTATTAAACAGCTTTCCAATGTATAAACAACTTTCCAATGTATAAAACAGCTTTCCAATGTAAGAAAAGCTCAACGTGGCACCGGAATGGATCGTCGGGTGGTCGGTGCAATGGTACCTGTCGATGTTGTCGTCGAAGATCGGAGCGCCTTTCTCGCGAGCCTGACTGATGATGACATTTGTTTCTCTGTCTGAAATCATGAGGTGACGAACTGAATCTGTCATGAGGCAGCCATTCTAAGGAACCTTTACTGATTTCCCTCCAGTTATTTAGGGAAGAATTGTAGTAGAAACTTCGGTACGTTCATTGGTCACGCGCTCTGTGAAGGTGAATTGTGTATATGAAGATGTCTGCCCGGCAAACATGTTCACCATAGTTGTTGGTTATGGTCATGACACACGCAAGTGCCCTCTTGTCTCCGTGCGCACACACACCTCACCACTGCAGGTGATTGATCTTGACTGAGGCTCTTCAGTGCAAGACTGTGACGCAGCATGGGGCGCACAATGGTGGTGGCACCATCAAGTTGCAGAGTGGTGGCCACAGCACCAACGTTCTCCTCATGACGAGCCTTAGTTTAGTGATGATTGCTAAAATACATCTAGGGCATGCAAGCTCATGTTGAAAGAGACACGAGCTCTGGTGGTGAGTGGGAGAAATGCAGCGCCAAGATTTGGCTAAGTCTGGAACAAATAGATTAAGAATCAAGGAGAGGGTACAATGAGCCCTACGCTGAGCTTTTGTATTGGGGACTGGCGGCTAGCCCACCAGACCCCGTCATCCCCGCCGCACCAAAAGGCACGGACGGGGAGTACACATGTCCCAGAACATGAAACCACAAATTGGAGGTCTCCCGAGGCACCGGAACAGTCAACCGTGTGCCCGGGTCTCGACCGACAGGAAAATATCAAATATACCCCAAACACAACTAGAATATACGGTGACACACTAGCATCACGGTCTAGCCAAGCTAGGCAAGTTTAGGCCTCCCGAGACGCTGGAACATGTAACCAGGCGTCCGGGTCTCAGCCACACGCAAACTACACATGTCTGTCAAGAAGGTCCCTAAGACTAGACCAGTCAGTGCAGGGTCTCCCGAGGTACTGGCACAAACCACCGTGTACCCGGGTCTCGACCACAAAAAGAGTGGACAACCTGTCGGAGTCAATATGCAGTCAATCTTTGTGGGTCTCCCGGAGCACTGGCACAAACCACCAAGTGCCCGGGTCTCGACCACCGAGAAAACTCTACTAGACACATATGGGTAAACTGAGCTGCTAGAATGCACCATTCATGTCACAGAAGAAGTAATGTAGCCACTGGAGAACCATCAGCTCAAACTAGGAGACAAGGCTACATGATAGCTCAAAGCCCATACACCAACACTCCCCCTGGGCTGCAAGAGCTGTCGACAAGGTACCAGCTGAGAAGATACAGACGCTCCCCCGTGATGAGAGAGTCCTGAGAACATGAATGCCAACCCCAATGTGCTAGGAGGCATCTGCTCCCCCTGTATGCAGAAAGCTGTGAACCTATCGCCTGAAGATAACACTGCATCTCCTCCTGGCTCAAACGATCCTGGGAAGAACAATCCAACAGTGGACACACCTGACAGTAGCTGGAGATGTGAGTACGTCATCAGAGAGATGAGGATGAGGCTACAATGACTAACATGTGCACAACTCACTGATGCACTCTCTAACGCCTGTCACTCACCATGTGGAAGCTGCCAGAGATCCCAACTAGCAGGATCCTGGGTGTCACTCTCATCAGACTCAGAGGGTGCAGGAGTGGAGAAGACGCTGCCGAATGCTCCATGGCTGAGCGAGGAAAGAGAGGCTGATCCCCCCACATCTGGGAGGTGCCAGAGGTCCCAACCAGCAGACTCCGAAATAGTGCAGGTGGAGAGTATGGTGTTGGAGGATCCTGGAGTGGAGAGTGGAGACGGAGCTGGAGCTGTGTGTGGGAAACTCACTCCTGCAGTCGGCACAGCAACTGCACACTCCAATGTGCGTAGGTTCTCCTGTGCTACAACCAACTCACCGTGGAGAAGAGAGGCGCGCTCACGCATCTTGGCATGATCCTCCTGAGTTACTGTGCGAAGCTCAAACTCAACATCCTCAAGCACTGCCATTATCTCACTGTACGTGGTGGAAAAGGAGTCAACCACTCTCCGGAGTACCATCACCTCCATCTCTGCTGCTCGAAACTGAGTGGCTGCAAGTGCTGTGCCTCCTGAAGCAAAATGTCTCAAGGTATCCAAGGACTGAGACAAAAGGTCATCTGAAGGACGTGGATGCTGGACAACCTGTGAGGTAGGAGGCGTGCAAGACTCAGAGGTGGAGAGAGATGGTCCAGGAATAAAGAAGAAGGATGTGGGTGAGCTGAATGATGGCGCAAGGCTATCTGATGTGTCGTCGCTGCTCAGTACATCAGGATCCCCATCCTGTGAGGTGCTGTCTGAGGGTGCTACGGAACTGGACTCGGAACCATCTGGGCTGTGTCCGCTACAACCCTCAGCAAGTATCTCGGCTAACGTATCCTGTAGTGCACGCAACCACCCCTCTGCATCCCTCAGCTCACACTCTCTAGACNCCCCCCCCCAGATGTCTCTATCAGCTGCTGCATGATCACTGACCAATGAGGGACAAGCCAACACGGCTGATGCTGTCGATGCAGCTGAGGCTGTCGATGTGGCTGGTACTGACGATGTAGCTGATGCTGCCAGTGGAGATGATGCTGCCGATGCAGCTGATGATGCAGATGCTGCCGGTGCTGCCGATGCTGCCGGTGCTGCTGATGCAGCAGATGCTGCCGATGAATCCGGTGGTGCTGATGCAGCTGATGCTGATGATGTAGCTAATGCTGCTGATGAAGCTGGTGCTGCCGATGTAGCGGACGGAACGGATGCTGGAGGTGCTGTAGAGGATGTCGATACAGTGGATGTAGATGATGCCTCAACAGGTGATGCTGCAGAAGATGTAGGTGCTCTCGCTGAGGGAGAGGATGGAGCTGATGATCCTGAAGGTACCGGCACTGGAGAGGCACTAGATACAGCTGGTGCCGTCGGTACTGAGGGTGTGGTAGATGCACCTATCACAGGCGCCGCCGTAGTATCTACTGCTACCAAGGGCGTCGATGCAGCTAGTGGGGTCAATGTAGCGGATGAGACCAACACTGAGGACGAAGCCACGAGTCCAGAGGACGCTGATGCTGCAAAAACTGCGCATGCTGCAGATGATGTCGGTGCTCGCAATGGAGCGGATGGAGCAAGAGGTGCTGCTGGTGCAGCAATCACAGCCGATGCAACTGGTCCTGTAAGTGAAGCAGGTGCTGTAGAAGAGGCTGATGAATCTGTGGATGCAACAGAGGATGTCGAGGCTGCGGCTGCTGGTGAAGACGTAGACGGAGCAGGTGATGGTGCTGGTGTAGAGAGGACTGATGCTGCTGATCCTGGTAAAGATGTAGACGCTACAGGGGACGCACCTGCTGACGGTGCAGCAGGTGGGGCAGCTGGTGGAGCAAGTGCAGCTATACCAGCGCATGAAGCTGGTGCTGTGGAGGGTGCTGCAGGGGACACTGCTGCAGGCGATGCAACGGGTGGGTCAGCCGGTGCAGCGAGTGCAGCTGTACCAGCTGATGCAGCTGGTGCTGTAGAGGGTGCGGAAGGCGTGGATGTAGACTGTGTGGATGTGTCTGATGCTGCTACTATCAATGGACCTGCTCCAACAGGTGTAGTGCTAAGTGCTCCTGCTCCATCCTCGGTGCTCATTGACATGGTCGATGGCGAAGTGGACGGATGCACACACCCCCCCGCAACCGGTGCAACGACAGAAGCCGGTGGAGATGAAGACGTGCCAGAGACGAGACAAACATGACGCGATGGGCGACCATGACGTCGTCGAGCAGGAGGCGGACAGGGAGCGGGTATGACACCAGTGGAGCGGAGGATGGAGAGAATAGCTGCAGACTGAGAGGAAAGGTCCGGTGTAGCTGGAGAAGGTCCCTCAGAGGAGGAGGAAGAGGATGAGGACGTCGCGGAACAGGAAGAATCATCCCGATGGGAGAAGAGGTGGTCCCTGACCTGCTGTATCATCTGTCGCAGACTCTGGAGCTCGGTATACAGGACTGCCAGAGCGCTGGTGTGAGGAACGAACGAGCAAGGGAGGTCCGGCTGCGGTGGAGCATGAAGAAAATCACGAGGCTGGAGCCATGGTGGATGCCACCCACTAGGATGCAAGTGGCACTGGCGCCAACCATGGCGTCCATCGCCAGAGAAGTGGCAGGCAAAACCACGAAGAGCTGGATCCTGTCGTGGAAGGAGAGGAACGGTCCTCTCAGAGGAATGGTGGTGAGGATGGAGAATGTCGCGTCCCGGCGGTGAAGGGACCGACCACGGGAGCGGCTGGAGACCAGCATCACTAAGAGGTGGTGCTGGCCGCCACACCTCGACCCCTGAAGGCAGAGGATGATGCGGAGGAGCGTGAAGAATGCCCTGGCTCGATGGTGACGAGAAGGACCATGGAGAAGGCTGACCAGAGGGTGGAGGCGGTCCGGACAACAAGCCGTCAGGCTGAGGACACGCGGGGGCGTGTAGAGATCCGGGTCCGATCGGAGTAGAAGGCGCCCATAGTGGAAGCTGGCCAGGGTACCCAGGAGAGGGTGGTGCCAGATGTCGGGTCAGTGTGCCGGTAGGCTGGTGACATGGCGGAGCGATGGGAACGCTGTGTCTTGGCGGTGTAGAAAATGACCACAGGAGTGACGGACCAACACCACCATGAGGTAGTGGAGCCGGTGGTAGAAACACGGCTCCCGGAGGCAGCTGGTGATGAGAGGGAGCGTAAGGTACGCTGGCTCCCGGCGGTGTGAATGCAAGCAATGGGAGCACATGGCCCGAGAAATCACGTGGAGGTGACCCCGGCTGCTGCCTCAGTGGGTCCGAGGGTCGCGGAAGAAGATGGTGAGAGTTTAGAACACTCTCTGTAGGCGATGGAGAAGTCGCGTGTGTAACATAGGGGCCAGGAGATGGCCCAGGCCAGGGAAACATCGTGCCAAAAGTGACAGTAAGATGTGATGGGGGTGAGAGGTGCTATCACTATTTCTAGTAAATTCAAGGATGCGGGGTAAGAGGTCGGGTCGGGAACTAGGAAAAAATGAAAAATGAAAGAGGTTGTAGTGCACGGCAGACGTGCTCGAGCTAAGAGAGGGAAAACGAAAAGGAAAATGGTATGGGAAAAATCCCCCCTCCTAAGTAGAAAATACAGGAGAAAATAAGTAAAAGAAAACAGTGAGTTATTCTATAGAAAAGGTTACAGAACTACCCCCGGGTTGACCAAGATCTGAGATTTTCTCGATTGCCCCTGTTTTGTTTTGGTTGGTGAGGCCGGGTCAAGTCCGGCGAGAGGGACCGATGACAACACGCAACCACCCACGATCGCGTGGGTGGCTTCGCACCCACGCGAAAGTCGTGGGTGGGTCTCGCGAGGTGCCGACGGCGACGTCAGCACGACTGCGCGTGATCGAGAGAGCAAAAGAGTGAGAGCGAGAGAGGGAGCGAGCGAACGCAGGCAGGAGAGAGGACCCCGAGCGAGAGAGGGAGCAGCCGAGTCCGTGAGAGCGAGAGAGAGTTTGTGGGGCGAGAGAATCGGCGGCAAGAGGGGAGGAAAGCAGGGCAACAGAGAGGGAAAAACAGAGGTTGTGGCGTCGGCTGCTACTGCAACCGCGCTGCAGCAAGCTGCACCAGCGCGGCTGCTGTCGCCACTGCCTGCAGTTACGCTGCGCAATGCTTCTGCTGCTCAGGGCGCAGACTGCTGCTGCCGCGCGTTGCTGCCGCAGCAAGTGGCGACGAGTGGCTATGTTGCGTGACTGCAGCTGCTCGCAACGATTGCCTGCAATGCTCGCAGCGGCTGCTGCTGCTCCTGCCCTTGCGCACGCGACTGCTACTGCTGCTGCTGCTGCTGTCTACAAGTGCACGCTGCTCCATTGCTGACGCTGCTGCTGCGTGCGGCTTTGGGTGCAGCTGCTTGCACGCTGCTGCTGCTGGCTGCTGCAGGCTGCTTGGGCCTGCTGCGAACACACCTGCAGCTACATTCGCACTTGTAAGAGCTACTCGCATGTTGCTTGCAATGTTGCTTGTGCAGGCTACCTGCACGCTGCTTGCTTGCTGCTTGTGCTGGCTGCTCGCACGTTGCTGGCACCGCGTAATCGCGTTTACTCACAAAACACACGTGTCCAGCCAAGAAAGTGTGGGATCGCAGCTGCCGGCGGGGTGCTGTTTGCTTCTGCTGCCTAAACAAGAGTGGCGGTAGCACTCGGTAGTCTCACTACCTCTAACCTGAAGAGTGCTCTAACCTAAAACCTGAGTGAATGATGTCCTTGATGCGATGTAGGTACGTCTGCTGCTGTCTCAGGCACGTTTGTTGCTCCTTGCACCTGTATGCCTGCGTGGCGCCACGTGGCGCACGTCAGCTGCAGTTCCAGTCTGTTCTGCTGCACTGCTGCTCACACGACCCCCCTGTGCTCTGATACCATGCTAAAATACATCTAGGGCATGTAGGCTCATGTTGAAAGAGACACGAGCTCTGGTGGTGAGTGGGAGAAATGCAGTGCCAAGATTTGGCTAAGTCTGGAACGAATAGATTAAGAATCAAGGAGAGGGTACAATGAGCCCTACGCTGAGCTTTTGTACTGGGGACTGGCGGCTAGCCCACCAGGCCCCGTCATCCCCGCCGCACCAAAAGGCACGGACAGGGAGTACACATGTCCCAGAACATGAAACCACAAATTGGAGGTCTCCCGAGGCACCGGAACAGTCAACCGTGTGCCCGGGTCTCGACCGACAGGAAAATATCAAATACACCCCAAACACAACTAGAATATACGGTGACACACTAGCATCACGGTCTAGCCAAGCTAGGCAAGTTTAGGCCTCCCGAGATGCTGGAACATGTAACCAGGCGTCCGGGTCTCAGCCACACGCAAACTACACATGTCTGTCAAGAAGGTCCCTAAGACTAGACCAGTCAGTGCAGGGTCTCCCGAGGTACTGGCACAAACCACCGTGTACCCGGGTCTCGACCACCAAAAGAGTGGACAACCTGTCGGAGTCAATATGCAGTCAATCTTTGTGGGTCTCCCGGAGCACTGGCACAAACCACCAAGTGCCCGGGTCTCGACCACCGAGAAAACTCTACTAGACACATATGGGTAAACTGAGCTGCTAGAATGCACCATTCATGTCACAGAAGAAGTAATGTAGCCACTGGAGAACCATCAGCTCAAACTAGGAGACAAGGCTACATGATAGCTCAAAGCCCATACACCAACAATAATGGCACATGCCCAAAATGGGGGACACATTTGTTGACATGCATGGTTGTGGTGTGACTGATCTCATACACTCTTGCATGCTTTTAGCATAGTGTACCGGGTAGCTGATCCCTCGGGACCACACGTTCCGTTTATACCGGCGTGTGAGAAACCGCCTGGAGCTTGCTCGATCCAGGGCCAGGTTCGATCCCTGGGTGGCGTCCGGGCCCCACGTCGAGAGGCTCGCGTGGGTGGCCCGGTCAACCGGCTCTCATCACTTTGCTCACTTGTTACTCGTGTACTTTTCATTCACTCTCGCTCTCTCTAGTTTGAGCTTGCCCCCGACTCATGGTTCCTCCTGTCGCCAGCTACTTGCTTGCTGCTTACTTGCTTGCTTGCTAGCTTAGCATTCAAGGCTACCTAATGGTATGAGAGCAAGGAGGGCTACCCCTCCCCGCCGCGACAGTCCTGAGACCTCGTGAAACCTCTTCGGGTCACACCTAAGTGGCGGGTGATCCCGCGTAAGCCACAACCTTACTACGGCAGCTTGAGGCCGCAGTAGCAGCAGCCGTTCTGCGCAGCCGCTCCCATTGCACCCCTGACTCACGACGTGCTCACTCCCGGCTTCGACCGACACATGCACGAAGGCACCGCCACGAGGTGGTGCCAAGCTTTTCCCCACTCTCCCGGGAGCCGTGCATGCCACACCTTCACAGTGGCACACGCCGCTTCCTCACTCTCTGAGGTTCGGTCTGCTCTCGTACCACTGTCTCTATGGCACCATCACACCTCAGCCGTCGTTCGCCCCTCCTCCGCTGTGCTTCTGCTCTCCGCACGCACGACGGATGCTTGGGCACCACCTGTCGCACCCGCACTCTATGTGGTGCCTCTGCTTAGTGCACGCAGCTTCCCTGTGCCACACGGGGCACCGCACGTGTAGCCGTGACTCCGCTCACAGTCCTTGCAGCAACAGTGCCAACCCTAGCAACTGAGGCCTACCCTCGCACACTCCTACGCAACTCAGGCTGCCCCCAGGCAGCCCTGTACTCGGCGGGCTGGCATCTCCACCCGTGACCGAGCCCATCCCTACGTCGCCCACAGCAGCGCGGGACCGTGCCCGCATTGACGAGGAGCTCGCGTACTACGAGGAGCGTGCGGAGAGGGAGGTGTGGTCGCGGGTCCGTCGCAGCAGTCCGGGGTACCACCCTCGTGAAGACTACGACCCTGCTGACTACTTCGAATGGGCATACGCAAGGGACTACGCAGCCCGTTGCCAGTCAGCCGCCGACGACTCTCCGACGGCGCAGAATGAACCAGCTACGGCACCACAGCGTGACCACCGACCTCGCCACTCACCGGTAAGCCCGCCCATTGCCCATAGGACGCGCCAGCAATGCCGCCGTGCTGCTCCCAGTGGCACGGACTCACCCTCTGCGGCAGCAGCGTCAGGAGCCCCTGCTTCGCGTCGTGCCGCATCTCCGGCCTTATCAGCTGCAGAATCCTCCTCCTCTTCGCCTCCTGATATTCTTGCAGCTCTGCAGGTTGCACTTGTGTCCAGTGCTGTTGTCGCATCTACTTTTGCAGCCACTGCACGTGCCGCACGTGCACCAGCCACCACTGCCGCAGGGAGAGCCATTGACACTTACACCGTGGCTGCCGTTGATCAGGGACCCTTGGCAGTTGCTGCTTTCAACGTAGTTACTCAGATTGCCGCAGCAGCAGACGTAGTAGCATCAGCAGCAGCAGCAGCAGCCACAGCGCTCTCCAGTGCAGTTGACTCTATCCACACCTCCATAGCATAGGCTTCGTCTCTGTCCTCCTCTTCATCTTCTGTGACTCGTCACATACAGTTGTTGATCTCGACAGCTGCAGCCATCTCCACCCTGTCCGCTGTAGCACTGACAGGTGTAGCCTGCCTCATTGTCTCCGCATCAGCCACTGTTGCAGTCATCGCCTCTTCAGCTACTGCGGCTCTACCACCTCTGTTCTCACTACGCCTTCGTGCCTGGTGAGCTTGGGTTCTCTTGGTCTCTCTCTCACCCTGCCTGTTCTGTATTGGCGTGTTCGTGTGTCCAGGTTGTTGCCTTGCAACGAACTTCCGACACCCTTACCACACACTTTTCACGCCCACTGGGGCAAAGGAAACTCTGCCAAAATCTTCTCGACAGAGTCACGTCACTGGCAACATGTCAGTTGACGATGACCAATACACGGCCTGCAGGCTGAGCTTCAGCGTGAGCGCAATGCGCTGCAGGCAGCTCTCACTGCTCAGCGCGTTGCTGAGGAGAAGCTACGGGCTGAGCAGGCTGGCCAAGAGACCTTCGCCGATCACATTGCTGACCTGGTTCTTAATCGTCTCCAACCCACACTGCGTGGCACTCAGTCTGCTAGCATTGCTACAACGTTCTCTACCTCCCCCACTTCCGTATCCGCCACCACTGGCTCTTCCTCCTCTTATCCGCTTGCAGTTGCCGCAGCCGCCGGCGCAGCCGCAGCCAAAGCACTTGCCCCATCAGTACAGCGCAAGCCCGACTTTGACTCTACTCCACCCCACTTCACCTCCAATCTCACATTCCACTCTTGGGAGGTTCGTTTCAGTGCCTGGGCACAAGGGGAACAGCTATGAGAATACTACCATGAACCCAACCCCTCAGCTGCTCCACCTTTTGTGCCAACCGAGTCTGAGTCGGCACGGGCAGTCCGTGCCCTCATTCGAGCTGGACCTGACGATCTCACTGATGAGATCGGGTCTTACAACGCAGACACTACACGCCGCACCCCCGCTGACCCACTTGGGGCTTATGCCCTGATCAAACGGCACACGACAGTCACTGGACATGCAGCACAGAGCGTCCTCGCCGTCCAGTTCAACACGCTCTCCATGCGTGCTGATGAGACTGATGACGCCTATTGGGCTCGTAGTCTGCGACTGTTGCGCGACCTCGGCAAGGCCACCCCTGGTCAGCTCCATGTTGTTCTTTCCATCGTCAACGGCCTCATCCCTGAGCTCAGCGACATCTTCCGCGAGGTGAAGGCCATAGAGCTTGAGCGTTTGGCTGCCATTCCTGTCCCCGCTGATGCACCCCTTGGCATTGGGGCCTTGTGGGAGTTTACCTCCCAACTCCTCACCGACTGGTAGAGCTCACTGCAGAACAAACGCATTAATCACACCGCCGTTACAGCAGCAGCCACCGCACCCCCTTATTCCTCCACCTCCTCTGCCTCGAGCTCATCCTCCACCACCACCTCCACCACTACTGCCACGTCTCTTGCTGCACAAGGGGGTGGTCGAGGTGGGGGGGTGGTAAAGGTAAAGGCCGTGGGGGTGGCTCTGGCGGTGGGGGGTAGGGCAGGGGTGGCAAAGGTCGCAGTTCTGATGGCCCCGCATCCCCCGCTCCCTCCACCAGCACTGTCACGTGCTGGAACTGCGGTGCCACCTGTCATGCGGCGCTCAAGTGCCCTGCTCCACCTGACGATGCACGCCTTGCCTCAGCTATGCGTGCTCACTGGGCACGCTCCTCGGGGTCTGGTAGTGGATCTGCACGCTCCTCCACCTCCACAGGGTCAGGTGTTGGCCCTGCACGCTCCTCCTCCTCCTCCTCACCTACAGCTGCTGCCTACAGCGCTGCTCTCTCCTCACCACCTCTACCCGCGCCCTGGGGTTGGCCCCCGGGGCTTGGTGGCCCTGTCTATTTCGGGCCTCCCTCTGGCTTCTACTCACCTCCGCCGTGGGCATCCTTCGCTCCCAGTCCCGAGCGGCTCTCACCTGGCGCACTCATCATTGGGCCATCTGACGACGACCGCCAGCCGGACTCTGCACTCTTTCACGTAGTTCACCAACGACACCTCCGTGATCAGGGCGGTGAGAGTGTGCATTCGGTTGAGGGGGGGCGTGCGTGTGCCGTTGATTCGTCTCTTCGTGGACCTCCCCCCGGTCGTGTTCAGGGTTGTCCCCCATCTGATGTCCTGTGGATTGAGCAGTGGTAGTCGTACAGTCTTCCTCGTTGTCTTGCCGCCTGTGGTCAGCGCCTCACTCCTCGCTCTGCTGTTGCCGCCGTGAGTCGTGACCCTACGTGTGTCCGCATGACGGGTGACTTCTGCATCCTTGATTCAGGGGCCACCCACCACATGGCCTCGTGTCACTCCTCGTTCGTGTCTTTGGGTCCCGTTGGCTCTGTTCGCTTTGTTCGCACTGGCTCTGGCCAGATTCTCCCTGTCCAGGGGGTTGGGGTTGTCCGCTTCGTTGGCCCTGGGGGGGAACTCTTCCTCCCTGAAGTTCTTTACGTGCCCGCTCTTGAACTAAGTCTGCTTTCTGTTACGACTCTTGACGACCAGGGCATGGACGTCTCCTCCAGCCGTGGCATAGCCTCTGTGTTGCATCGCACCACTGGTCGTGTTCTGCTGCGTAGCACTCGCTGTGACCGCCTTTTTTGTGTGCCCTCGTTTGCACCCCATCCTTCCTCGACCACCCTTGTTCATGTGGCCCGCTCTTTCACTCCTGCCCATGCACAGTTGCTCCATCACCGCCTCTGTCACATTCACATTGCTGTGATTGACAGTCTGCTCCGAGACACGCCCGCTCATGGTCTTGATGCAGACACGTTCTCTGCCCCTTGCCCTACTGATTGCCTTGACTGTGCGCAAGGCAAGATGCACCGCTCCCCCTTTTCCTCATCTGAGTCCCGCACCGCTCAAAGACTTTTGCTGTGATCGTGGTGGCGAATTCATGGGTCCCACTGCCCACTTCCTGACATCTCGTGGGGTGTGTATGGAACCTTCAGCTCCCTACACACCCCAACAAAATGGTGTCTCTGAACGCTGGAACCGCACCCTTGCTGATGGTGTTCGTACTCTCCTCAGTGAGTCATCCCTCTCCCCCGTCTTCTCCTTCGAGGCCATGTGCTACATGTCCTGGGTGTGGAACTGTGTTCCTCACGATCCTCTCCCTCGCCACGTCACCCCCTTTGAGTACTGGTACGGCCGCCGTGCTGACCTTCGTCTTGCGCATGTCTGGGGCTATGTTGCTGCCGTCTGGTTACCCGAAGACTTCCGCGACGGCAAACTCTGCCCTCACGCTCGCCTCTGCACCTTTCTTGGTGTCTCTGCCATGTCGAAGGCATGGCGCTTCTGGGACCCCGACCGCTCTCGCGTCATTGAGTTGCGTGACGTCCTCTTCTTCGAGGATGTCTTCCCCCGTGACCTGTCTCATGTCCCTCCTCCTTCTTCTCTCTCCTTGCTTCGTCGGCTTGGGGGGTGGGTCTGTTCCAGCCTCCGATCTCCGAGCGTCCTCCTCTCCCTCTCACACGGGATCCCCTACTGTCACTCCCACGGACAATGACGAGGACTCATCCTCCTCGTCCTCGGGAGCTTCAGAGCCCTCCTCGGAGTCCGTGTCGTCCTTGCCCTCAATTGGCAGTCCCACGTCCTCTCCGTCCACTGGCAGTCCCGAGTCCTCGCAATCGGCACCCACTCCCGCACACTCCACTGCCCACTCTACTCCCAACTCTCCTGACTCTACGTCTCCTCCGGTGCTTGACACTACCGTAGGTGACGCTCCTCAGGCTCCGATCTTCGGTCCTGATCCCTACACTCATGGGGGGAGACTGCGTGCTCTCCCTCCCTCTCTGTCCTCTCAGCCCTCCCGTGAGCGCCCCCGCTCCTCCAGAACGCCTGCTGAGTCCGTTCCCGTGGGCTCGTCCACTGCCTCTCAGCCCACTCAGCGGGTCACCCGCTCCAGAGTCACATCCTCCACAGCTGGTCCATCAGTGCGACCCACCGGCCTTGATGCACTAGGCCTGTCTGTGGGTGTTGTACACCCCAACTCTGCAGTTGGCTATGCTCTTGTAGCCCATGAGTTGCACAATGCTCTTGAGTCCTCCGTTGCTGGTTATGTTGCCGCATGCTTCACGGCCTCTGGCCTTCCCACTCTTCTCCCTGAGCCCACCACTGTCCGGCATGCTCGTGAGGAAGCAGACGCTGACCTCTGGGAGAAGGCCATTCAGGAGGAGCTCACAGCCCTCCAAGAACATGGAGTCTTTGAGCTTGTGGATCTACCTGCAGGCCGCAAGGCAGTCTCTGCCCGATGGGTCCTTCGGCGTAAGCTGAAGCCCGATGGAACCGTCGACCGGTACAAGGCTCGCCTCACGGCTAAGGGGTTCTCCCAGATCCCTGGAGTTGACTTTGATGAGACCTTCGCACCGGTCGGGAGGTACACCACTGCTCGAGCACTGTTGAGTCTTGTTGCCCAGCACGACTGGGAACTGGAGCAGATGGATGTCAACAACGCCTTCCTACATGGGAAGCTCAACGAAGAAATCTACATGATACAGCCCCACCGATGGCACGAACAAGGTCTGGCGACTGCGCAAAGATCTCTATGGGCTCAAGCAGTCGTCGCGTTGTTGGAACATGGAGATCTCATCGACTCTTGAGCGGGGAGGTTACCGTCGTAGCACGGTTGATCCAGCGCTTTTCTTGAGCGCCCCCTCAGAGCCATTCATGGCCATACTGGTCTACGTTGATGACCTGCTCATTGCCTCACCCAGCCCCGTAGCTGTCTAGTCAGTGAAGAATCTGCTGCAGTCTGTGTACAAGATGAAGGATCTAGGTCCTGCACGCGTGTTTCTGGGGATGGATCTTGAGCGTGATCGTCAGCGTCGCACCCTGCACGTACACCAGGCTGCATACATCCGCACACTCGGGGAGCGCTTTGCCTCCCTGCTTGCAGACATCCCCAGCGCATCCACACCGATGACTCCAGCAGGTCAGCGCATGCTGAAGTCGCTGGACTCAGCGCAGCTGGGGGAGCCTGTTGACGTCACCGACTACCTCAGTGTGGTCGGCTCCCTCATGTACCTCGCCACCACCACTCGGGCGGACGTGGCCTTTGCGGTCAACTTCCTTGCCCAGTTCTCCCAGCAGCCTAGACATAAACATCTCGAGGCTGCACTACGTGTGGTCCGCTACGCGTTGTCCACTGCACGCGTGGGACTCTGCTACCGTGCCCAGCCTTCAGTGGTCGTTGACGGCTACACAGACAGTGACTGGGCACATGACACGGATGCATGTAGCCGCACTGGTTACATCTTTCTCGTCGGTGGGACTGCTGTCTCTTGGAAGAGTGGAAAACAGGGCTGTGTTGCTCGAAGCTCCAGTGAGGCCGAGTACATGGCTCTGGGCGCAGGTACGTGTGAGAGTGTGTGGTTGTCCCGCCTGTTGCAGCAGTTGCGTGTTCCCATTCGTTGCATCACCCTGCGTTGTGACAACCAGAGTGCAAAGGCAATCGCTGAACACGATGGCATGCATCACTCTCGCACTAAGCACATCAACATTGAGCATCACTTTGTACGCGAGCGCATTGCTACTGGAGAAGTTCAAGTTGTCTGGGTCGACACTCGTCAGCAGCATGCAGACTTTCTCACCAAAGCGCTCAGCAGTGGAATGTTCAAAGCGGTCGCGCATGCTGTTGGCTTGCTGCCTTCTCGTGATGCCCCAGGTTGACGTGAGTCCTGTGATGTTTTCTTCGTTCTGTGTTCTATGTGTGTGTGGCCTGTTCGTCTGTGGGTCATGGGGGAGTGTTGGTTATGGTCATGACACACGCAAGTGCCCTCTAATCTCCGTGCACACACACACCTCACCACTGCAGGTGATTGATCTTGACTGAGGCTCTTCAGTGCAAGACTGTGACGCAGCATGGGGCGCACAGTGGTGGTGGCACCATCAAGTTGCAGAGTGGTGGCCACAGCACCAACGTTCTCCTCATGACGAGCCTTAGTTTAGTGATAATGGCACATGCCAAAAATGGGGGACACATTTGTTGACATGCATGGTTGTTGTGTGACTGATCTCCTACACTCTTGCATGCTTTTAGCGTAGTGTACCGGGTTGCTGATCCCTCGGGACCACACGTTCGGTTTATACCGGCGTGTGAGAAACCGCCTGGAGCTCGCTCGATCCTGGGCCAGCTTCGATCCCTGGGTGGCATCCGGGCCCCACGTCGAGTGGCTCGCGTGGGTGGCCCGGTCAACCGGCTCTCATCACTTCGCTCACTTGTTACTCGTGTACTTTTCATTCACTCTCGCTCTCTCTAGTTTGAGCTTGCCCCTGACTCATGGTTCCTCCTGTCGCCAGCTACTTGCTTGCCACTTACTTGCTTGCTTGCTAGCTTAGCATTCAAGGCTACCTACAATAGTATCGTGGCAGCAGTTGGTCTGCAAATATGCTCCATATGTACATCTGAGGATATTTTTTCTTAAATGAAAGACACCATGTCGTTGGCTTGCCCACCATCTCTTTCCATGCCCGAGTATTGTCACGCTTACCTTGCCATAGACAATTTCCCCGCACCGCCCTCGCCCCCTTCTCCCCCGACCTCCTCTTCAATATTCACGGCTCTTCTTCAAGCGGGGTCTTCCTTTTGCTTTCCTGGAACTTCCATGAGAAGAGATCCACCCATCCACATCAAACAGCAAGAATGACCTCATTGCTGGAGCATGTGGCAACCATACACAGTTTTCACTCAAGTAGGTCATGTAATGTTAGGTTGAACAAGCGTTTGAGGTAGCACTTTATGTAGCTTCAAAGTGTTCTCATAGAGCTATTCATGACATGATGTACTTGGAGCAAAAGCGTATGTTTGTGTCGCTGTTACGACAAATAAGAACACCCGGTAGTGATGGATCCGTGTGTCCACCAGTCTTTGGTTTTAATTTTTATGTAGATCATGAGATTGCGAAAGAATTAGTGTGGATTTTCCTACATGGGTACACTAACAATTGTGTGGCCGAAATTTTAGCATTGTATGGTTGACTGCCCTCCTATTGTTCTCATTTAGCCTCGTCATGGCCTTGAAGGCAATAACATCAATGCCTCTAATTATTGAAGTTTGTTTCTTCTTGTGCCTAGAAGAGAATCTCTCTCTCTCTCTCTCTCTCTCTCTCTCTCTCTCTCTCTCTCTCTCCCTCTCTCTCTCTCTCTCTCTCTCTCTCTCTCTTTCT
>SZWC01009943.1:56183-103830 GCA_023375785.1 Penium margaritaceum
GATATGGATATGGATATGGATATAGATATGGATATGGATATGGATATGGATATGGATATGGATATGGATATGGATATGGATATGGATATGGATATGCATATGGTTCTGAATATGGATATGGATGTGGATATGCATATGGATATGGATATGGATGTGGATATGGGTATGGATATGGATATGGATATGGATATGGATATGGATATGGATATGGATATGGATATGGATATGGATATGGATATGGATATGGATGTGAATATATATATGGGTATGGGCATGGATCTGGATCTGGATATGGGTATGGATGTGGATATGGGCATGGATGTAGATATCCTAAGGATATGGATATGGATTTGGGTATTGATATGGACGTGCACATGGATATGGATATGGATATGGATAAGGATATGGATATGGATATGGATATGGATATGGATATGGATATGGATATGGATATGGACATGGATACGTATGTCTGAATGTGGATATTGGTATACTTATGGATATAGATATAGCTGCATAACATTGGCGCACATTGGTAAACATCTATGTATACGGAATGGCATAGTTACTATGTAACCCGTTGTGCACTTTGTGTACAACATTGAAGCCTTGTTTAGATTTCTGGTCTTGTTTTTTTTTCTTTGGCTGTGACTGTAGGCCTGTCCTGACCTGTGCTACGCATAAGACCATGTCTCTGTTTTCATTGACAATTACCTTTTGACCGTTGACCATAGACCTCGCTCTCGCCTTGATATTTTCACCAAGTCATATCATTGCACATGATAGCCGCGCCGTGTCACTATATTTATTTGTTTAAGACGCTTTGCAGAGCGTCCTAAACTTATAACATAGTATTCGAAAGGTATTTTACTTGGTGTCAGGTTGTGGCCATGGTCATAAGCATTTATCCACTTTGGCCAATCATTACGCACAAGTTTCTAAGGTTTTTTTATATTTTATATTAAATCTCTGGTATGCTTGAATTTCTATTGCCCCCTTAGACCATCTCTGACGCGTGGTGTGATTCCTCAAAGCAGACCACACATGGTGTAATGGTGTAATGGTGTAATGGTGTAATGGTGTAATAGTGTAATGGTGTAATGGTGTAATGGTGTAATGGTGTAATGGTGCAATGGTGTAATGGTGTAATGGTGTAATGGTGTAATGGTGTAATGGTGTAATGGTGTAATGGTGTAATGGTGTAATGGTGTAATGGTGTAATGGTGTAATGGTGTAATGGTGCAATGGTGCAATGGTGTAATGGTGCAATGGTGCAATGGTGTAATGGTGTAATGGTGTAATGGTGTAATGGTGTAATGGTGTAATGGTGTAATGGTGTAATGGTGTAATGGTGTAATGGTGTAATGGTGTAATGGTGTAATGGTGTAATGGTGGAATGGTGTAATGGTGTAATGGTGTAATGGTGTAATGTTGTAATGGTGTAATGGTGTAATGGTGTAATGGTGTAATGGTGTGATGGTGTAATGGTGTAATGGTGTAAGGGTGTGGTCATGGTGAGTGACATGTGCTGAAGTTGGCTGGTCATTGTACACGATAGCCACACCATGCCAGTAGTTTTTTTTTTTAGTTTAATATATCCTAGCCCATTCCTTGTGCCTCTATGATTTTATCTTCCCCCCTTGTCGCTTCTGACTTGTGCTCTGATTTTTCAACGTTGACCACACAAGGTGCAATATTGTAATGGTAAGCAACGTGCACCAAGCTTGGCAGGTCACTGCGAGAAAAAAGCTACGCCGTACCACTAGAACTTTGATTTTTTTTATTGCTTTATAGACCATGCATGGTAAGCCTGTAGTTTGATTTCCCCCTCTGAGCATTTCTGAATCGTGATTTGACTTGTCAAAGTTGACCGCACATGGTGTAATTTTGTGTCCGTGCTCAGTTACAAATGCCCATGTTGGCCGGCCGTTGTGAGCATGAGCCTCACCTTGTCACTATTATTTGAAGGGTGTTTTACTTTTCCATTATGAATGCAATTCAATTGCCCCCTCTGATTGTTTCTCACTCCTCCTATGTCAAAGTTGACCACACATGGTGTGATTCTCTGGTAATGGTCAGTGACATATACAAACTTTGGCCGGTCATTGCGCATGACTTGTGAAACTCGTGCCACTTGTTATTGAAGGTCTTTTTCTACTCGCTAGCACATGCCTATTGTGCCTAGACTTTGATTTTCCCCTCCACTTGTCTCTAAACAGTGCTATGATTTGCCAAAGATTACCACACATGTGGCATGTTTGGTCATGGTTAGTGACATGTGCCGTCTTTGGCCTGCATTTGTGCACACTAGCCACGCCATGCCACTAGTTTCTTAAGTTGAATACACTTCCCAACCCATTCCTGGTATGTCTATTTTTTTTTTTTTCCCTTCTGAATATTTCTGACGCTTGCTATGAGTTGTCAATGTCGACCACACATGGTGTCTAATCATGGTCATGGTCAGCGACACGTATCCACTATGGCCAATCTTTACGCACAACAACACAGTGTCACTAATTTTTATGGTTTTTTTTAATATATTTTGTAGTCAATTTCTAGTATGCTTACACTTTCATTGCACCAGCAGAAAAAAGAAAAAAAAAAGAAAAAAAATCGTGCTATGGTTTGACAAAGTAAACCACACACGGTGTTATGATGTGGTCATGATAAGTGACTTATGTCAATGTTGGATGGTGATTGTTCATCACAGCCACACTGTGCCACTATTTTCAATGTTTTTATACTTGGTAGGGCATACCTGGTACGTCTACACTCTCAGTTATTTCAATGTTTTGATTTTCCCCTCTGGCCATTTCCGATTCCTGCTATGTCTTGTCAACATTGACCACGATGGTATAATGTTTTCGTCATAGTAGGTGATGTATAACAACTTTGGCTGGTCATTGTCCACGATAGCCATACGTGCCAGTAGCGCTTTTGAAGGTTTTAATGGTTGCCAACCCACGGATAGAATGCCTTTACTTTGATTTCACCCTCTGACCAGTTCTGACTCGCGCATTGATCAGTCAAATTTGACCATACATGGTGTCTTATTGTGGTCATTCTCAGTTAATTATGTCTATGGTGGCTGCCCATTGTGCACAATATCTCCACCGTTCCACTATACTTGACCACACATAGTATTTGAAGGGTGTCATACGTTCGACCCCATACCTAGTATTCCTGCACTTTTATTTCCCCCCTCTGATCTTTTCTCACTCGGCCTACAAGTAGTCTAAGCTGACCACACATGGTGTGATGTTGTGGCAATGGTCAGTGACGTATACCCGCTTTGTCTGGTCATTGCACACGATAGCCAAATCGTACCACTTATCATTAAATTTTTGGTTACTTACTATGGCACATGCCTACTGTGCCTAAATACTTAATCTCCCCTCTGATTGTCTCTGACTCGTGCTATGATTTGTCAACATTCACCACACATGGTGTCATTTTGCGGTCGTGGTCATTGACATAGGCCAACTTTGGCCAGTCATTGCGCATAATAGCCACGCCGTGCCACTATTTATTGATTTTTCTCATAATTTCTACCCCATGCCTAATATAACTATTCTTTAACTGTCCCCAAGGACCGTGTCGGACTCGTGTTATGATTTGTCAAAGTTGATCACACATGATGTCATGTTGTGGCCTGGGTAAGTAACATATTCCAATGTTGGCTGTTCATTGCGCATGATAATCACACCGTGCCACTCGTTTTTTACGGTTTCATACTTGCTAGCCCATGCCTATTTTTTCTGAAATTATACCTCCCCCTCTGACTGTTTCTGGCTCGTGCTATGATTTCTCAAAGTTGACCACACATGGTGTAATGGAGTGGTCATGGTAAGTGACATATGCCAAGCCTGGTTGGTCATTGCCTATGATCGGCAGACAGTGTCACTAGCACTTTGAAGGTTTTATAGGTCCTAGACCATTCCTGGAATTCCTAAACTCCTATTGCCTCATCTGACCGTTTTTTAATCATGATATGGCGTGTCACTGTTGACCACACATGGTGTAAATGCCGTGGTCATGGTAAGTGAACCATGCCACCTTCCGCCGGTCGTTGCGCCCAATAGCCGCACCGTGCCACTCCTACTTGAAGTTTTTTATAATTTATATTCCAGGAGGAGTTTGCATGCATTATGATTTCCCTCTCCATCTATTTCTGACTCGTGTTATGTGTAATGAATTTTGACCACACATTGTGCAATGCTATGGTCATTGTAAGTGACATTTGTCAACTTTGGCGAGTCATTGCGCACGATAGCCACACCATGCTAGAAGTTCTTTAAAGTTTTGATGTTTTCAATTCCAGTCCTAGTATTCCTGCAATTTGACTTCTACCTCTGACCCTTTCTGACTCATGCTATGATTTGTCAATATAGACAAAACATGGTATGATGTTGTGGTCATGGTCAGTGACATATGCCCACTTTGGCCATTAATGTCACATGATAGCCACACTGTTCCACAAGTTATTGAAGGTTTATTTGATTGCAAGCCCCTTCCTATCATGACTAATATTTGATTTCCCCCTCTGATCATTTGTGACTCATGCTATGCTTTGTCACATGGTCAGTGGACCATGTGTGGTCAGTTGACCACACATGGTGCACTGTTGTTGTCATGGTCAGTGACACGTGACAACTTTGGCCGATCATTGCACACGATAGCCCAGCTGTGCCACTAGTTATTGAAGGTTCTATAAATACTAGTCAATTTATGGTATGATTACAATTTTATTGCCCTGTATGACCATTTCAGACTCGTGCAATGATTAATCAAAGTTGACCACACATGGTGTAATGACGTGGCTGTGGTCAGTGACAATTGTCAATTTTGGCCGGTCATTCCGCGTGACAGCATCACCATGCTACTGGTCTTTGGAAGGTACTATGCTTTCTAGTCGATGCATACAATGCCTGCACTTTGATTTCCCCCTCTAAGTATTTTTACTCTCCATATGAGCTGTCAAACTTGACAACAGATGGTGTGATGTTGTGGTCATGGTCAGTGACATATGCTAATGTTGGCCACACCATGCCATTTAATATCTAGGTTTTTGTTACTTTCTAGCACATGCATCGTCTTCGTAAGTCTTTATTGTTGTCTTTTATTTTCTCTAACTCGTGCTCTGATTTTTCAACATTGACCAGACATAGTACAATGTTATGGTCATGATCTGTAACATATGCCCACTTTGGCCTGTCATTGTGCACAATAGTCATACCGTGCTAAAAGTTTTTGATAATTTTTAGCACATGCCTAACAGAAATTATATTTTTTTTCCCCTCTGAACATTTTGTACTCATCCTATGAGTTTTCAAAGTTGACAAAATCTGGTGTAATTTTATGGCCATGGTAAGTGAAACATACCAATGTTAGACTCCACAGGTAAGGGACCCATGAGGTCAGAGTGGACCATTACAGGCGGGTGGGAGGATCGGGAAGAGGAAACACGATAAGAGGACCTGTGAATCTTGTGCTGAGTGTAGTGGATACATTCGGTTTTGCAAGGCAACTGGAAGGTAACTGGGTCAAAGCCAAAAGCGAGCCACGTGCGGCGCATGCTCTGAACGACAGAGTTGTGTGTGTGGCACAGGCGATGGTGTAAGAGGCAAGTATGCATCAACGACATAGTGCTCGTGACAAAGATGTACGTCCCATCCGCAGACAGGGGTGAGGATGCAGAAGGCAAACAAGGGACATACTCAGGTTATCACAAGATTCTACATGCAACATCACACGACTAGATGGACAAAGAGTAACTGTGCCAATGTCGCTGAAGTGCAGAACATCAATGCTCATGCGGTTGAGAGCAGTGATGTACACAAGGCTGAGCTCAAGGCCAGGCACATACAACACATTGGTGACATAGACATTGCCAAACGGACCCCGAAAGCGGATAACACCAACACCACGAAAAGGAAGCATCTGGCCGGGCCCAATCCGAACAATCTAGATATCACTCAACGAGAAAATCATATTGAACGCCTAACAACAAGACGTCATGTGATGCGTAGCGCTGGAGTCGATCTAGGTACCATCGTGCTCACGGACATATGTAGTAAAGTTGCACTGGGCGACATGACATGATGCGAGAAATAGATGTCATGCATGAGACTGAAATGTAAAGCTTGCCTCATCATCAATCCAGGAAAAATCATCGAAGACAGAGGTAGGAACACAACCATCATCCACAAGGGGATTTCCACGGAGAGCAAGCTCAGTCTGACAGCTTTCTGTGACCTCTTTAATAGTAGACATGCAACACATACTTCTCTGGGTTGACAAGGGGGGTGCCTAGACAGTGCACAATGAACTGCTCCAGCTGGCACTCGCAAGCAGAGGGCCCATGACTCGGGAGGTAGTGTGGCATGGCCATGCCAGAAGGAGGAGCTGAGTTGTAGCTGAGCTATGAAGGTGGAGGTGACCTCGCTGGATACGGAGTCCATGCAGCAACAAGCCTGAAAAAAGACATGGGAGGATTCAGAGATGCAGTCATATCTGTTCCAATGCTGGTGGAGGAGGCAGCTCCTGAGGAAAGGAAGCATTAACATGAGATTCGGTGGTGAATGCAGCGGCACCAAGGAATCTCTTACGCTCGTGTCGCATGACGCTGACGACTCAAGACTCGTTAGTGGGTGATGGACAGGTGTACTAGCCATGAACCGGCTGGCCATAATTGTGATAGACGAAAGAGCTGCCACGGGAGGAGTTGTCCGATGGCTGCTGAGTCTTTCTCTTCCCCTTCTTACCACGTCCCCCCTTGTCACGGCCAACACCACGCGTGGCTCTAGCAACACTAGGAGTCCCAGAAAGAGGAGGCATATGAGAGGCAGAGCTGACTGCTGCTAATGAATCTACATATTCACGCTGCAGACGAGTGTCCTCAATCACCTACTACCAACTCAAGAACCTGGAATAGAACCAAGACATCAAAGTGTCCTGGGATGTCATAGCCTCCCAAATCCTGAGGTCAAAGTCAACAGCTATCTTTGCAAATTCTAGAACTGCGTTGTTCTTGATGCTGAGAAGAGCTGCTGACAGAGGCGGACCAGCCTTGCCGAGTCGGCGAAGAAGATCCTGCGCGCAAGGCCAATAGGCAGTGACGAACTCGAAGTCACCCATCTTGAGGTCGCTAAAGCTCCTAAGAAGGCAAATGATGACGGCCTGGCTAGAAGCACGGTATAGACCTGTGAGGGTACTCCATGCCTCACGTGGATCAGGGTTGGTGCTAGCAGTTGATCGCCAATGAAGGGCTCGAGGCCAGTGCAATCGCTCTCTGGTGCGGCAACAACAAGGGTTCTAGCTGCATGACCTGCGTCGAACAACTGCTCAGAGATGGAGGAGTCGTACTTCAGGGTGTAGTTTGGTAAATACCCTCAGCCTGAGCCCATAGGTAAAACAACAGCTCCCAAGACGCAAATTGTCCCACCTCAAGGTGGGACGGTGGTCTCTCAAAATCCTTTTGCCTGCACTCAGTGGCTGCACTGCCTACAGACCCTAGGACACTGGAGACAGACTACTCCTGAGCTCACGAGGAATGGGGTGGTCAAGCTGAGCCAACCGGGTGTCAAACCCACATGGAACAATGCACTATACCACTTTGATAGTGCTGTCGGAGAAAAACTGGGGGCATAATCCCTACAATGGAGCACTTGTCTACACTCCAAACTCACAAACGTGACCAGAGACATATCCCACGCAGTGAGGAACCCAATCATGTGGAGGCACGTTGTGCCAGAAAACACAAATGTATGGAAATAGAAAGTAAAATTCATTTGACACTGAACATCACATCGAGGTGGGTATTTCACATCAAGGTTGCTTCCCCTAAACTTGTCTCTCCTGAAGACGTGCCACTCAGGCAGCATGATGACTCGATCTTGGTCCTTCAATGATTAGCCATCTGCACAAGACATAAGCCAGTCTAGAAGCCATCTTGTATTGAACAAAGAACAACACAACATTAAGAACTCCCCCATGACATGCGCACACATCGACACTTTGACAGAAGATGGAAATAAGAGAAACGAGAAAGGTAAAAGACACTAAAGCAAAGGCTCACAAGAGCACACACAGGAAACGTCAATAAGGAACATCACACACAGGTGAGAGTTCAACCACATGTGCGATAGCCTTGAATTTGTCGCTTCTGGTGCAGACGGCACCAGTTTGATGTAGAATGATGCTCTCATTTGATCTTATTGGCTTGATGGATGAGACAATGAATGATCCACTGAGACAGCCAGTATATTTCCTTGACTGCAGTCACAATACAGTCCTCAAAAAAACTCATCCTTGGCATTGATTGTGCACATGAGGTGATCAAACATGTCCTCCATGTCAAGGATGGAAAACAATAATTTGGATAAAAGATGGGTACAAGGCATTGAGGAGTGTGCTAAATGTATGCCTTGTGTAATAAAACAAGGAGATACTGAGGAAGCAAGTATGTGGGATCGGGACTACATAATTTTAATTTCATGATCAATGGGTGTACCACGAGAATTGAGGAGACAGAGTCAAGTACAGATGGGTGAGATGTGGTGTATAGTTGGTGTATAGAATGAAAGTTAAGGGAAGAAAAAGGAGGTGTGGGAAGACTCCCACGTCAACTACACCATGGATGAAGTTCATGGCACTTGTAAGAATTTTGCAGTCGGAACCGAGACAACAAGAGTCCATGGTCGTGAGCATCTAAAAGCCCATGAGTGTGCTCCTTACTCGTGCATCACGCATGCGATGTCACACCACCACGTACAGGTCAAACACGGATACTTGGCATAAGAGTCGAGAGCGGCTTCTTGTCAATGTGCAGACCAAGGCTGGCACAGTGGGCCCCTAATGATCAGTTCCGGGGAATGTAAAATAGCTCCTCCAGAATCCATACGCAAGTTTAGATATGAAGGAGGGCATCCTAGAGTGTCCGAGGTCAAGCCTCCGCCATCAGATAAACCAAACAATCAAGAGGAACATTCATAAGAAAATCATGTGATCCCATGTAGCATCTTGGGAGAGTGGAACTGTTGTCTGGAGAGACTGACTCAAAAGTGCGGAACTCCAATCCTGAGAGGTAAATCTCGAGGCACAGCCATATCACTCAGTCCCCTCTACATGTGCACGTGTGCATGCGCACCAAGACAAGATGGAACTCCATACTTGAAGGACCATGGACTAAACACAAATATAAGCACATTGATCGTTAATACCTTTGGGCTTTGAGCTCCTGTAGTCCAATGTCACCAAGCAAGAACCTTGCAATGCAACCTGCAGGGATGTACAAAATCTGGACCAATGAAAAGCGGATACGGACCCAATCACAAAAGGACTCGCTAAATTTTGAGCGACATGCATTGAACACGACTACAAGCTTGTTGGTGGTGTGTTTTAGGTGATGCTCCGTACACATGCGAAGGTAGTAAGGCTCATTAACCATGTAGAACCACTGCTTGGTTGTCTTGACTAAGCCCCAATGGTTTGCGGTGCGTGTGAAATGCCACTATGAGGTCTTCTGTGCAACGTCCGACTTCCACCCAGTTGGGTGGCATCTTGCCGGTCGTCATGACCTGAAATGGCAAGATTCCCCCATCCATGGTGGTTGCGACCAGCACCGTCACTTGTCTCTTCTCCTCCTTCCAACACACCTTGATTTCCTCAGACCCCTTTGACACCCAAGAGTATTGAGGTGTGGGTGCCAAATACACCCGCGTGTGGTCAGCGTTGACCACCAGACATTAGGGGATCTTATACAAGCCAATTTGAAAGGCGGCAAGAGGATGCATGGATAGCGCATGCAACTCACAGTCATTAGGAAGCTTAAGCAAAGCTCGTGTGTCCCGACGCCATGTTCCTGCCATCTCTCGGCTTACGAACTTCCTACACCAACAATGACTGAAGATGGCTGCAGTTTCCTTGCCACCTACGACATTCATGCCGCACCCATCCATGATATCATGAACCTTGTCTGCTATGATCGCACTACAAAAGGGAAACCCCTTCATTAGCATGGCTCCGAGGACACGGATCACTTTTTCCCTTCAGTGTATGGTGGAATTGGAAGTGCGAATGTCTTTCACGAGACATGAGCAAGTAACCTTGTTGTAAAGCAATTATAGCCCACGTGATCATGGAAAGTGCGAAGCAACATCATGAGAAAATTGTTTTCCGAAAAGAGAATATCTACTGCGTTCTGTACAAAAGAGAGATACCATCTTTGTTCAGTTAAAAAATGGATTCCTTTGCAGGAACAAAATGGATATGCTCTTATTGTCGCCGACAATTGGCGGAGCCTGATTTTGTTCCATTCAAACAAAATGAGGTTCCTCACTTCGTTCGTGACGAAAGCAGTATATGCATATTGTTTCTATTCGTCGGCGACCAAAAGTGACCACGTGGCAAAAAATCAGATTGCCACGCTGGGTAGCTTTTCAAACCAGGTTCACCAAACTTGGTTTGAAGTTCTTGTGACAAAAACCTATAAAGGAAAGTGCGAGGTACCAAAGACGTTTGGCGGGGGGTTCTGGTTGTGACCTCCTCAGCCACCAGCTCTCCGCAAAACTCGCGGAGAGCTGGTGGCTGGGGAGGTGTACAACTATGAACAGTACCCCAGACTCCTTTCATGGCTACCTTGGATACAAAGGTTGGATCGAGAGGCTTCCTCCTTTGGCGTGTCTCCATCAGCAACGAGGAAACTCCCGTAGTTTTTATTCAACTACATGTATGGCGTGTACCACCCCTTCATAGTGTTTTACGACAATCTTGGAGAGTTGTACTTCTTGTGCATGTAGCAAATCACGTTGAAGATGGATCTTCCATGGCACTGGTCTGTAGCATGGATGATGGGGACATAGCTGAGCCCAAGCCAGTCCATGTCTGGACCTCTTTGGATGGTGTTTCTTGTTCAGGACATGGTTGAGGAGATGAGGGAATCAATGAGGGCAAGCGGTCCGTCCATGGATTTGGCGGCATCAGCACCATCTCCTTATTTGACGTTGGTGGCATCTGTTTCTAGCTCTTTCATGAAGGCCGCAACTAGCTACTTCTGTTAAAGCTCTTTTGCATTGTGGTCATTGGGTGAAATGACCATGGCAATGGCGGCAATGATTTCATCCAATAGTGTAGCATGGACATCCTTCTCCAAGGGAAGATCGAACTTGGCAGTCGACTGTGTGCATATGGCTTCTGGATTGTCCTCATCATTAGACAGAACGACATGCTTCTGTTTTTATGGGAGGCGATCATGGATGGTGCTCTCCGTGGGCTTCTCTTCCAATGGTTGGGCAATAGGCACAGATGCTGCAGATGAAGTCACTGATGGTGGTAGCAACACCGTGTGCTTCTGTGGAAGGAAAAGACCATGCCGTGGAGGGACAATGGATCTGGGCCCAAAAATTATGCGAGCGGCATTTTATGCTTCTCCTCGCAAATAACCTTGGAGAAGAAATTGGTGAGAAGTGACGTTCAGTAAGTTAGAGGACTTGCACATACACGGGTCAGCTAGATGTCTTCTACTTGTCGTTGATGCACTGACCATCGTACGGCTCGAAATTATTGCCTCACACAACAGCTAAACAATGATGATGTTAAACAAGGCGCATGCCAAGTTGTCCTTGAAAACAAATGCACATGGCAAACTCCATGCAGCTTTCGGCAACTTCATGCGCGCAAATGTTTGAATAGTAAAAGCTTTGAGCATACTGGAAATATAAAACCACAATTCATCAAGAAAATAATAAAATCATGTGCATATATTGACCCGGGTTTCTTCATTTGGATCGTGCCACAAAAACATTAACGAAAACTCAAGAAATTTGTTTTACAACAAAAGGAAGGGGCACAAGGGTATCCTAAACCATACACGTGCATGCTGTTGACAAATAGACAATGTGCTACAATGTGTCACACATGACGCAAGACACTTCTCTCATGTCCCTGGAGTAGTCCGACATCGACCTCGGTCTACTTGTGTAATCAACCAGACAATTGACATCACAAAGAGGAACAACATTCACATGCAAATCCAATCATTCATGTCAATTGGACGTTGAAATTGGTCGACATTTGCAGGTAGAATCGAGCGAAGCTAATTCCTGGAAATCAGGCCATACCTTACCAACCTCTAGTTGAAATGTTCTATTCCTTTTCTTTGGTAACGGTGGTTGACTTTACCATAAAAGAAGAACCATGCTATTAGAATGCACAAAAAGAATCCCCTCATAAGAGATATTGTATAAGGGACATATTCTACAACATTATATGTTGAACATCGTACGTAAATATTGAAACCTTTCTAATTTATGCTACCGATCATCGCACAATGAAGCCATTGGACGTGATTGTTACGTCCTTGAGATACATGAGTCACTGAACTCTGCGCATAGGCACTTTTGTCCTTACATTCAGAGTCTACCGTGTGACAACCTTCACAATTTAAGGCCAATTGGTCGTGGGAATTTTGGCTGAACGACCCAACCTTGGATGGTCCGTTCCAGAAGGATGTAACAGGTTTGACCACCTTCCAATATTATCTCAAAAACCATCGTAAAGCATTTCTATCTTTTGATACCGTTCACTCAAGTACTAAAATGCGCTAGTCTTTTGTAAAGACTCGCCTCGATGTTCTCAAAACTCCCCGGTTTTTTGGCATAGCTTCTTAAAGAAACCTTTTCATAACTCGTTGTTGCATGCATCGATTGAATCACACGTCCAAGACCATAAGTAAGCCTCATTCTTCTTTGCACCCTCAAATGTATGCACTTATCAGTTTTGACCCGTGTCATTCAAGTACACTTGATAAAAAATGTTGTGTTCTGACGTACACGAAACCCTTAACTCCATGCATGGGCATTTCAGTCCTTGCATTTGTGACCCACCACACATCAACCTCTGATTTTTTACGCCAATCAGCTGACGGCATTTTTGCCACCTGCCCGGACCTCCTGGCTCAAAGGTTCTGCCAATTTGACTACTTTCGAGAAGTGTCCACATAACAATCACAAACAATATCATTTTTTGGATGTTTTTTGGCTGACTTCTCAATTACGCGACTTTTATGAAAATGTACCTCAACATTCTTCAAATCCATTGACTTCTCAATTGAGTTTGTCAAACCAACCACTCATAATGTGGCGTTGCACGTGTTGCTTGACTCGAGCATCCAAGACCCCACGTATTTTTCATTCTTTTTTTTCTTTCTGGTATATACATAGGTTTTAACATTTCAGACATATGCCATAAAAGTACATTTACTGCTTAATAAAAAAAAATTGTTCCAATCCCTGAAATTGTAACTTCTCTGTACCTTTAGTCTATGAACCATCCATGTTCCGGTAGATGTAACACATGGTATCAGAGTGCAGTAGTGCTATAGGGATAGTTGTCAACTTTAATACAAATCAACAACCTCAACAAGTCAATAACGCATCTCCGCTTTACAGAAGATTGCATGCCTTGCAACCACGAAATTGAAAGGGCGAGCACAGCCGGCAACAAGCAGCAGTAACCTGTGATGACTTTGGTGATAGCAGATTAGCAGTATGCAGTTCGCAAAGTTCTCCATGGAAACCAGGTAGCAGCGACAGACTTTGTGGCAAATGGCAAAACTTCATCAAGTCCAAGGGCTAATCCGGTAATGGACTTCGTAGAATGGGTGAACCCATTGCCTCCGCCGTTGCTTGTTGAGAGAATACCTTGTGCAATGAGAGGCATCTATTGAGAGGCTCACACTTATAAAGACTTGTACCAAAAATTGTCGAGACCTGAGCGACCTACAACCATCTACTCCAACAACTCACTACAGCCATGGAACTTTACAATGCACACTTAATAAGACAGGAATGAACAACACTCAAGAGAACCCTTAATCCAGTTAGCACTTCTAGAGCCATTCAATCTTAGAAATTTCCAAAGAACTGACAACTCTGATGTGGCTGACGACTTTGGAAGTGTATGTTTTTCTCGGAATAACATGTGGGACATGCCTGACACATGTCCTCATAGTACACTTACTTCTAAATTACAAATCATCAAAATTTTCCAATGCTTGGAACCTTCTCTTGCTCAACACCTCACCCATGTGAACCATGCACAGTGTCATGTACCAGACGTACACAAGTCCCTAAACCTTCCGAATGGGCAATTCTATAATCACACAAATAGCCCACCGCGCGTCGAGACCCCGATTTTTCTTCTAACGGTCGAGGGCAATTTGGCCATCTGCCCTCATCCTCAAGCGAATCCTTCTTGCACGTTTTGACAACTTCGACCTCTTTCGAGAACCATCGACAAAAGTGTCATGACCTTTCGGTAGACTTCTCGAAGAATCGTATCTTATTGAGATTTATGAAGATGCATCTCGCATCTTTGCCGTCGATCTTCGAAGCCCCAAAATTTATTGGTGGAGCTTCTCTATCTGACCACTCATGACGCGACTCTACACGTGTCGCTCCACAAACAACCCAACAATTCTTACTACGCCTCATATGTAACTTGACATTTGTGTATATGTGTTTGGTCCTTTTGACAGTTGTCATCGAATTAAACTTACCATTAAAGATAAATTGCTCAAGTGTTCTTAATTCTCAAACAATGTTTTGCCTCGCAACTCATATTTGTTCATCATCCATGCTCTGTTCGGCATAACACTTGGTATCAGAGCGCAGCGGTGCTAGAGAGGCATTGGACCACTTTAAACATCCAGAGGACAACCTCGCACAAGCCGACAGTGCATCTCGCACGTCAAGACTTCGCAGACTTTGCAACTATGATGTGAAGCGAGCAAGCGCACCCGAAGACCAGTAGCGGGTCTTTGGCGACGACTTTGGCACTGGAGGAGCAGAACATGACTATGCATGCGAACCCTAAAACAGCGGCGAATGGTAACGTGGTAGGCTATGCTGTAGCTAGGTCAATCCCAACAGCTCCAACGGCCATTCCGGCCACGGATCCGATGGCGGTAAACCAGCCGTCCCTACCAATAGCCTCAATTTCTGCAACAGGGATAACAGGTGGCACTGGATGACACGCGCGGATCAATGTGGAACTGGAGAACTGTATCTCCACGCTCGAGGGAATCAATAGTCATCTACTCCAACAACTCAACGTCGCAATGGAGGTTCTTCATAATGCAATTGCATGAGAGGCAGTGCTCGTCAGGAGAAACACCCAACTCTCGAACAAACCCAATATTTGTCCGGCCCCTCTTGAACAATTCGATCCAGTAGATTCCGAAGGACCAACAGTTTGGATGTGGCTGACGAGCTTGGAGGTGAAAGTCACCGCTGTTGAGGTCAATGACGATCGGAAGAAAATTGACCTCGCGACCGCGCTTCTATGTGGCATGGCATTGAGTTGGTGGTCAGACCTATAGGCCATCCAACAGCATCAAGAGATACGCGGGGCCTCATCGACGGCCAACAGCACCCATCTTGTATCGTTAAACGCATGCAATCTCCCCTTGGAGCATATCAACCCACAATGGCAAGACAAGCTGACGCCACCAACCGATTGGAGCGAATTCTTGCACGCAATACTTGCACGCTTTGGATGGCTGAACAAAAGATTCCGACGCTCAGTACAAACTCTAGCGCCTCCATCAATAGACCAGCGTGGCAGAGTACACTTAGAGATTCTGTGAGATCATCACTGATGCAGACATCGCCCCCGATAAACTTTGTTTTAACTATAAAAATGGCATAAAACGGGACATTTGACAATCGATCGCCATCTTCGGCATCTAGAATGACTTACCACAGATCATTGCAACATCAAAAGGAATCGACAGCACCGACTACAATGCTTGGATCCAAGAATCCTACGGTTGGCGACCTCCCAACCATAATTACCGTGGAAAGAGAAGAAGCCAGTCGAGGGAATCCTTGACTCTGATAGAGGTGGATGTCATTGATCAAAAAGATACACGCACCAGCTACAATTACAGAAAAGTTGGATATACTGCTAAAACTGTCGAAGTAAGCAGCATGCTGAAAAAGGGGGAAAATTAATAGAAAGATGAGTCACAAAACGAAAAAAGGTAGGACTAAAAGGCTTAACTCTTGTCCAAGAGGAGCAACCTGCACCAAATGATTGCCCATCTGAACAGCTCACGACGGCGCAGAGGATTTGTGAGATCACTAAGTTTGACGAGGGATACCAAGACGACCAACTGGCGATACTACTAAAAGTGCAATTTTGAGGTTGCAAGAGTCGTAAAACGGTACAGGCACTATCAGATGAAGGGACCTCTCACGGTTGTATAAGCAACCACATGGTTCAAAAGCTAGGGTTTGCACACCAAACAAGGGGTATTGGAAAGAATCATCGTCGAAGGAAGATTGCAGATACGGAGACTCCGAAAACCACTATGTCTACAAATGGGAGACTTACAAGAAGTAAGTCGCAACAGTGTGGAGGTCATGTCCAAATATTTACCAATAAATCATTCTCGGGCGTGATTTCCTATACCTACACAATTCGTAGATCGAGTGGAACAGTGGAAATGTCTACGTGGAAATCAATAGCTCTAGGCGACAACTTCCACACGTAGAACCAAAGACAACAACAGAAGCAACATAGGTGGAACCAGCAGAGGTGGAAGTAACAGAGTAAAACCGTAGCAACCGAGAAGCGACAACCTGTGCAGCCATTACCGCTCAATGTGGCCAAGCAATATATACGACGAGGGGCTCTCTCGTCGCTTGTGCATTTTGAGCTAATGGAGGAAGCAGAATTGGTAGAAGCTAACTAATCAACCTCATTAGCCTCATCTGCCTCATCTGCATCAACAAAGTTTGTGATGGTTCTCGAGGAGTTTGCACCTCTCATCCGAGAGTTAGCGGATGTCTTCCTTTATGAGCTCCCAAAAACCTTGCCACCTCAACATGATATCGACCATCGCATCGAAATGAAACCAGACAGCCGATCCATAACTCGAGGAGCTTATTGGATGAGCAACCATGAGTCGCCTGAGCTGAAAAGGCAACTCAATGAGATGCTCGGTCAAGGGTTCATCCGTACATCCATGTCATCATATGTCCCACCAAGATTTTTCATGAAAAAGAAAAGTGACGAGATGCAGATGTGCGTGGACTACCGGGCGTTGAACGATGCTACCATCAAGGACCGCTATTCTCTCACCCGTGCTGAAGAACGTTTTGACCAACTCTGAGGAGCTCGAATATTCACCAAAATTGACCTACATAGCGGTAATAATCATATCCGCGTGGCAGACACCAACATCAAGAAGACAACATCCCACACATGCCACAGGCATGTTGTAGTGGGTCGAGTCTCCAGCTCCTACTCTGAAGTCGTCGTCGGAGTTCATACAATGGCATTCTAAGTCCTCGTCAGGGGCTTACCCCCTTTGCAGGACTGAGGGGCAATCGTCATCAATGACCTAGAGCAAGGAGACTCGAATATTTCGAGTTTCTGTAAGCACATTTTTGTTTTACCCTTGTTCATGGTTTTGGGACCCAAATCGGGGGTTTTTGCATCGATCTCATGCGTTCGCATGAGTTATTACATTAATTTATGTCAAAGTTCATCACAAACAAACTTCAATTCACGTTTTTGACATTTTGGCGCAAAATCATCGCGTGCGAGACACGCTGGCGATTTCGCGCCAGGATCTCTCATCTCTCGTCCCTCATCCCCCTCCCTCGTCCTCGCTTGCTCACTTGTGAGGAGGACGAACGGGGGCGAGGGCAGGAGGCCATGAGGCCTCACCCTTGAGGCCCTTTTGGCCCATCAACTCGATCGGGCTGAGGCCATCGATCGGGCTGAGGCCGGGTGCGGCGGATGGTGGCTGGCCGGCTGGTGGCCGACCGCCGGCCGTCCGGCCGTCCGGCAGCGAGCTGGCCGGCGGCCAGCTAAGTGCTGGCCGCCGGCCAGCCCTCGCTGACGCGAGGGGTGGTGTGCAACCACCCCTCGCTTCAGCGAGGAGGGAGGGCTGAACCGGCCCTCCCGCTACATACCTCCCAACTTGTTTTGAACCGTCTCGGTTTATGAACCACAAGCAGGATTGTCAGATAGTGAGTCATCAATATTGTGAAAGAAAATTAATAATTTTAATCACTAGCTAAACATGAACACGTGCATGGCACTTGGACCTAAGCTACAGCTTGTCGGTCTGCACGGTTAGCGGCCTCTCCCCTTGAGGTTGGAGCGTACGCGCTACAACCATGTTGGGCGTCCCCAACCTCCTATGGTTGCGGTCCATGAATGCCATCCCACGGGAATGTTGTTCACTTTTTCCGTGTTTAGGTGGTGTCCCCTGACACACGTCGATCCGTGCGAGCTGCTAGCTCGCTCCAATACTCATTGACCACCCCTGTGGGAAACCAACATTCGGGCTCCCATGAGTTATGTTCAGGTCCACAGCCGGCCCAATGAACGAGGTATTCCCTAACAACCCGCAACCAGAGAGTACGCTCTCAGTGATGGACTCGGCAAAGAACCTCTTATTGGCCATCGGCAGCAAAGACTATCGGTGCACCTGGACAGAGGGAACTGTTCTACTGAATGGTTCCCTCTGCCGTGTATGGAGCCAAGAGGCTCACATAAAACACGTCATGTATCTTCATCCTCGGCAGAAGTAACAATTGGTATGCCACTGGCCCGATGCGTGCAACGATGGGAAACAGCCCAATCCACATCGGTAGAAGTTTTTGCGTGCCTGGCGACTTCAGCCGAAGATTCTTAGTGCTAAGCAACACTTTGTCACCGATGTCAAACGAGACCTCACGGCAACTTTTGTCGGCATTTGCCTTTTGTCATTGTTGAGCAGCTTGAAGGTGACCCTTCGCCTCCTACAACAAGGAGTCAATACGCTCGGCAACGGCTTGAGGAGAAGGAACCCGTCTTCCGGTACTCCCACTCTTCACCAATGAACAAGGCACCACTGGATACCGACCACCATTCAACACAAACGGTGTAAACTGTGTAGACTCATTCACCGAGTTATTCAACACAAACTCTGCCGGTGCTACAAATTCGTTCCCGTCATTCATGACAGGGTCCACGTACATGCGGAGCGTTTATTCCAGAGTACGGTTCATGTGCTCTGTTTGTACGTCAGTTTGAGGATAAAACGCTGTCGACATCTGCGACTCGCTGCCGAAGTCCTCGTGTATCTTTTGCCAGAATTTACTAGCAAATGTTTGATCTCGATCGAAGATTATGCACAATAGTAAGCCGTGGTACTTTATGACACCCTCAAAGAAGAGACGAGCGGTCTCCTCTACGTTCACATCAGTGGTTGTAGGAATGCAGTGTGTCATCTTCGTCAGAAGATCCACAACCACTAGTATTGCATCCTGGCCACGGGTCGTATTGGGAAGTCCAATAATGAAGTCCATGCTGACACTCCCATGGTGTCCCAGGAATGGGAAGCTGTTGGAGGAATCCTGGAGGCTTCTATTTACTAGCCTTATTCCGAAGACATGGGTCGCATGTCATGCAATACTTCCGGACATCGACACTCCATCCTGGCCACCAATAGTGGTCCAAGAGTGCGTGTCCGGTCTTTCGAGGTCCCACATGACCTGCGACCGGCGGGTCGTGGAACTGGGAGATAATCTTTGCTCAAATGTCTCCCGAGTTTGGGAAGACAACTTGTTCTCCGTGCCAGAAGATTCCTGCGGCCTCCACCAATCCATACTTGTCCAAATTTTGGGAGTCTTGAAACCAAGAATCCACACAGTATCCCATCCGGATCCTATTTACAAAACCGTTGTAATGGATAATATCTCGTGGTGGTTGTCGCAGAGGTGCAGAGGGATCTGGTGTTTGTACTGTTGCTATTACAATGGCCATAAAACACCCACCGACCTCGGTGGTTACATTAATTTCCACTGGCTTTCGGCTTAGTGGATCGGCCACATTGATGCGTCCTAGTCGATTTTCCCATGTGAACAAGAATCGTTTCATGTATTTGCTCCAACGTGCCTGTTGTCTTGACAGATTCGGTTACGTTTGGAAAAACACCAATGGGTTATGGTCTGTTATGACCGACCATAAGCCCTTTCAGCACCCTCAAGGTAGCAACGCCACATCTTGAAAGCGTGTACTAGCGCAAGGAGCTCTTGATCCCCATTCGTGTACCGAGTTTCCACAAGGATGATCTTCCGACTCTCATACGCAGCTGGGTGACCGTTCTCTATGAGGAAGGCTCTGAGTCCTACTACCGACGCATCACGTCAAACCTCCCACGGTTGCGATGGATCCAAAAATGCTAGGACAGGCGATGTGGATAGAAGCTCTTTGAATTTGAGAAAAACGTTCTCGCAATCAGATGTCCATTCCCAGTGTACGTCTTTTTGCGTGAGCCTCGTTAGCGATGCTACCGGGGTCGAATACCCTTGCATAAACCGTCGAAAGTAGTTTGCAAGATCGAGGAAATATCGAATCTGTCCAACATTTTCCGGGCGTGGCCAGTCTACAATGGCTTGGACCTTTCATGGGTCAACACGGATGTCGTTCTTGCCGACGATGTGTCAAAGGTATTCGAGCTCATCTTGTACAAACTTGCACTTGCTCACTTTCGTAAAGAACTTTTATTCCCGAAGGATTGCGAGGACTTCGCACAGATTTTCTATGTGCTCTTCCATTGATTTGGAGAAAACCAGGATGTCGTTCAGGTAAACCAAGACAAACTCACCAAGTTTCTTGGCAAACGTTTGGTTTATTTCTCCTTGGAAGGTTGCCGGGACGTTCGTTAGCCCGAAGCATAACACCCTGAACCGATAGTGTCCCATGTGCATTTAGAATGCAGTTTTAGGAACATCATCTTTTGTGATGCATATTTGGTACTTTTGGGACAAATCCAAGGATGAAAATACTTTTGCCCCTTGGAGTTGGTCAAAAAGGTCCTCAATCTGTAATTTTTCACCGTCAGCTTGTTCAACGCCCCGTAATCCACGAACATACATAAACCACCGTCCTTTTTGTTCACAAAAAGGATCGGCGCACCGTACGGCAAGCTACTTGGCTTGATCCATCCTTTTTCAAGGTACTTTTTAATTTGGCGTTTGGCCTCTTGCCTTTTTGCTGGACTAAGGCAATACATGGGTCTGAACGGAGGAGTCACCTTTGGTTTCAGTGGAATTGTGTGGTCCATGTGTCCTTCTGGTGGAAGCCCAGTCGGTGGGTCTTGGAATACATCCGAGAACTCCGCCAATAGAGATTTGATCTCTTGTGGCGTGACTTCCTTCACGCTGTCCTCCACTTTCTACGGCTCAGCCAAGAAGTATCGACAACCTTGTCGAATACGTCTCTTGACCAGTATCACAGACAAGTTTGCATGGACCTTGAGTCGGGTCGGTGATAATTCCGTACTCAGAATCAACGAAAAGTGACGATGTCCTTTTCAGAGGATCAAATACTTTGATTCAAAGCACATTAGAGCCTTGTTTTCACGAAGCCAGGGATCTCCTAGCACCACGACAATTGGGTCAAGAAGGTTGAGTACCTTCAACGTGACACTCTGCGTGTACCCTTGAATAGAAATTTTTGCTTTACAAGTACCAATCATGGGTACTATACGGTTGTCACCGACGACAACTGTGCCATTCGATGGCTCGTACTTCAAGCCAACCTAGCCAAGGCTAACAAAGTTGTCATCTCCTCCAGTGTCAGCAAGTATGTTCATGGGAGCACCAGATAGGTGTCCTTTGAGCTGCATCGTCATGTTGCCTCCACTCTTTCGATCGAACAGGCTCGACAATGGCAAGCAGAGTTTGTGATAAACACATAATCTAGACGGTGGATACTGCAGCTCCCATGATTCACCTACTTGAGTCCATATATTGTGGGCACGTGTGAATTCGACTAGCACCTTCCAATCTTTAAATTTCACTGGGTCGAAATCGTTGACTAAAGGTACCGCGAACGTGATTGAACTCATCGTTTTGAGTGTGTTTACTTCAAACAGTGTGTTACACAATTCTTGCACAGTAGTCGGTGTCACCACCACTAAGCAGGTTCGGTCATGCATCTCGTCCGGTGATTCAAAATTTAGTGGACAATATCAATCAGCAAGTGTAGAATGAGATTCACTGAGAGGAGAGAAAACATCAAATAAATTTGAACTCGTCAAAAACTCAAATTATTTAACACCCTCATCTGAAAAGATGAACTCACACTCGTGATCTAGTTTTACCCCTGAGTGGTCCCCTCTAACGTCACTCAGGGGTGGAAAAAACCCGCCCCACGGCCTTGACCCTTACAACGGCCGGGTCCATTGCCACGACCATGACCGTGTCCACGGCCCTGTCTATGGCCTCTTGCTGCACCCTCCCCAAGAGGTGCTATTGCTCCAACTAACGCCGCAGGCTCTTGTCCACCACCAGCAGCCTCAGGACACTGAGTCCTAAAGTGACCAGGCTACATACAGTTGTGGTAGAGTCAGTCGCAGAATGTTGTATTGTGATGTTCATGCACCGGTTGTAGCTCGTCATTGTCGCGACTGTGCTTGTGCTTTGAGGTCTTGTACCCGCCAGACTTCTTGACTGGAGGGTTTACAGGGTGCTTGTCCTTGGCCCCACCCTGCTGCCCGGTTGCTCTTCTAGCCCTCCAGCGTCCATTTGCATGTCGCGGCCTTGCAGTGCACGTGCGTTCGGCTGTGAGTCCGAGTAGTGCTTCGGATTCGCCGAATAAAATTCACTCATGTAGTCTCGCAACACCCTCCAGCTTGTCCCAGCCAGGCCGGTTGCCGTTGTGGTGGTCTTCTCCTTTAGCTTCTCGCTGACAAGACTGTCATACAAGTACTCCAAGAGAATACACTCCAGGTACTTGAAGGTCTGAGTTTTATTGCCCTCGGTGAAGCTTTCGGCTTCCTCCAAGATTGCGGTAAACTCACTCAAGTAGGCTTCGAGTGAGCCACCCAACTACCTGAAGTCTTTGATTTTGTGGAAGGCTTGCCACACCTCCTCACACAAGGTGCACTTCTTACGCATAATCGCCTAGAAGGCCTCCCACGACATGGGCTGCCACTCAAGGTACGGCTACTGCGCAGTCCACTCCTTGACCACATACTTGAAGAGCTTGTCTTCAAGCCGTGTCGTGGCAAGGTCGCCCCACTGGTTGAGTGGAGCCTTGTGGACACGTAGAACATACTCCATGCAATTCAGCCAGTCGGTCAACTTCACGTCCTTCCGAAAGATCTCCACACTGTGAAGGAAGGACGTGTTCATGACCGGCCCCGAGGTCGTCGAGGTAGGCAAGTCATCGTTGCCACTGGCAGTAGCATCAGCAGTTGCGGCGCGCTGTTCTTGCTGGTACATCCGCACCTGGGTCACACTCTGCAACGCCTTGTCAAGGTCGTTACATCGGCGGCTTACCTCATGGACGGCCAGGCACTGTATCTAGCGATCAAGGTCGAGGTCCGTGATGCTCCATCCAATGTGGGCCAGTAGGTTGCATTTTGCGAACTTGAGCTCTGATGTCGTCAGAGCATCGGTGATAGCCTCCAGGGTCTCGTGTTGTCCGTGCACCTTTATCCACTATAGGAGGGTACGATTCGCATACACGCCTCCAAGGAGTCCCACCTTCCAGAGGAGGCTGTCGTCAGTGACGACACTCGAGTGGGTGTTGGCATGTCCCAATCCGGCCACGTCGTAGGAAAGGGATCCGCCCCCAATCCTCCAGGTGGTGCCGCACCTCCACCGTCGGTGGTGATCTTGAGTCGGGCCGCCGCCTTGGCAGCTAGCTTAGTTAGCCTTCGGCGATTATCACGAATTGCCTTTGCGGCAACGTTTTCCGGCTTGTTATCGCGAGAACTTCCGCCTGGCTGCTTTCGCCGCCTTTACTGCTCTCGGTAGCCTCGCTGTTTTTGGCAGCTTCAGGCGATGTAGCGAGCACCTTGCCCTTCTCAAGCGATCAGCTCACGTTCACCGCACGATGATGGCGATGATCGCGATCTTTGTCGCCTTTGCCATCATCGTCGTCATGCTCTTCGTCGAGGTCCACGCCCGGGTGGTCCTCCTCAAGCGCGTCGTCCATTGCGTGGGGGTCGCCCATGTGCACAGCGATGTGCTCGTCGAGCAGTTTTTTGGCTTCTGCACGCTTCTAGGTGTCGCCGAGGTTGGCGCCGGTTGCCTTCGGCGATACGGTTGCCTTTGGTTTGACAATCGTGCTCGTGGCGACGGCTCCCAACATTTGGAGTCCACCGAGGATGCGTGGTGAGAATGTCACCACCTTGTCCTTGTTGGTCTTTGACGGTCCGGCACTTGCCATCTCGTCGCCCGTACGTCTAGCACGAGAAAGTCATTGTGGGGATCACCCCACAACTTCGAGGAGGGATTGCCTTCTTCAATCTCCTTGCTCTCACAATCAGTGAACCAATTATAAATTTAACTTCTATTTTCCTAGGCCACCACGTCGACACAAGGGTGTGGATTTTGGAAACTAGTCTTCCTAAGCCGTGACTCACGGTAAATGGTAGTGACTATAATCTAGGAAAACAGAAAATTTCAAGACAAGGAAATGACAAGGGACGTGAGTTTCGCTCACAAAACAAGAGAAAGGAGTCTAAGGAGGAATTCTAAAAATTCCTAGCAACTGTTTCACTCTTTCTTCCACCTCCATGTCTTCCTCATGTCTTCTCGTCTTCCTTGGCCTTCTCTTCACGCTCCGTGACGCCTCTCGCGTTCTTAGACGACATCTCCCTTTTAACCCACGGCATTGGAGTGCTATCAAAACCCTTCAAGGTGACACCCTCCTTCTTTTTTGGGTGCTCTCAGGTCGTGAGATTCCCTGATATTGGGAAAGGAAGTTGCCCTAATTTTTAGGTGAGGGAGGGAGGAAGGAGTCTTGTACATGTGGAGGATTTGGCGGCTATTGGCGATGGAGACTCCGCACCCCATCCCACAAAATCCTTCTCGCCCCCCGGAAGTGAGGAGAGCGTGGAAGAGAGAGGCTCCCCCTGTCAGAAACTGGCCCCCGGGTGGGGGCTGTTCCAACGTGTCCTGACTGGTCTTCTGCGTGCACGGCTACTTTTGAGCAGGTTTTGAGTCTAAGCGTGAGCTTTCTGGTCGCCTCACGCTATGTTTCTGGAAGTGGAAGACAGTTGTGAGATGGTCACGTTTGAGAAGGTAATAACGCGATTTTACATTAGTTTTTGGACATGGACATGATTTGAACATTTGTAGGGCTAGTCATGAGATCTCCAACGCACCAAACCGTGCGCAATTCGGATAACCGTAGCTCCCGCTACGTTAGTCGAAGCGCAGCACCCCAAACCAGCCGCTCAGTTGGCGGCGCGCACCACGTCGCCCGCCGAAGCGCCCTCACACATCAAGGACCCATCAAAACACCATTCTGGAGGCGCAGATGGCCCTACATGTAGTGGCGGTGTCCCTTGCGCCTTTGGGGTCTGTTTCGATGAGTTAATCATGGAGTTTGGTGATGGGGATTGATGTGGGTCGAAACCTGTTCGCGGACCTGCAGTCAGAATATTGACGAAGTCCCCAAGTAACAAAACGTACTACTGAGTTTCGGATGCCGAGCCAGAGATTTGGCTAAGTCCCTCAGTAACAAACTGCATTATTGGCATCCGGCGGATCATTCACCGGACGCCTCGGCAGCCCTTCCGGAGCAAAATCTCCAGATGGACTTTTGTTACTCGGTCAGGTGGATTATCCACCTCCAGTCGAACCGCGGCCGACTCCCAGAGCAATCGCTCACACCCCAACTTTGGAAGCTCATATCTCCCTCGTTACTTGTCCGAATAAGGTGAAACAACTTCCACCGGATTCAACAACTCGTCAACTTTCAGGGGCAATCCTCCATTTTAGGATCCGAGCAATCCTCGAGTCGGCAGATCCAACGACGAGGAATTTCCTTTCTCTGGCGGCTCGTCGGCGCCTCCCGGCACCGCACTTGGGCATGCAGAGGGGAAAATCTTCAACATTCTCCCCCTTGCACCTGCCATGCCCGCTGCTCCTGCTTGCTCTCACTCATCTTTCGCTGCGCCCTCCAGCCCATCATAGCTGGTCATCCTAAGTCCGGCCACGCTCAATGCGTGCCGGTCCACGGGTTGCGCTTTGGTCAAGCAATCCGCAAGCATGTTGTGCGTGCTGCAGTGCTGCAACACCACCTGCTCCTTTTCAACCATGTCCCGTGCGTAGTGATAACGCACGTCAATGTGCTCATCCTACTGTGCTGCGTCTAGTTGTTGGTCAGCGAAATTGAGCCGGTGTTGTCCTCTTGCACCACCGTAGGCTCCTGCTGCGGCACGCCCAGCTCCCCCAGCAACCTGCAGAGCCACACCGCCTCCTTGACCGCCTCGGCCAGCGCGATGTACTCTGCTTCCACTGTGGAGGTGGCGACGTAGTCCTGCTTCTTGCTCCACCATGAGACCGCTGCACCAGCGAGGAAGAACACGTAGCCGGATGTGGACTTCCGCTTGTCCACATCGCCGGCGTAGTCTGCATCTGTGTAGCAGACCAGACGCAAAGGGTCCGCCCGCCCCTTGCCGTCGAACCTCAAGCGCGCATGCCGCGTCGCCTGCAGGTAGCGGAGGATGCGCTTGACCGCCTGCCAGTGTAGTGGCCCTGGATCGGCTACGTATCTGCTCACTTGGCCCACCGCGTACGCCAGGTCCGGTCGAGTCGCCACCATGGCGTACATGAGGTTGCCCACCGCCGATTGGTAGGGCACCCCTGCCATATCCTCCGGCTCTTCTTTTTTTTGCGGCACCATTGCTGCACTTAGTTCACAGGTCGTGGAGACCGGATTGCCAACTGGTTTGCAGTCCTCCATGCCGTACCGCTTCAGCACCTCGGCCACGTATTTGGCCTGCCCCAGCTCAAGCGTGCGCGCCCTCCGGTTCCGCGTGATGCTCACCCCGAGGTAGTACTCCAGCTCCCCCATGTCCGCCATCTGGAATCTGCTGCTCAGCTGCTCTTTCAGCCTCTATAGGCTCGGCAGATCTGTCAAGCACAAAATCAGGTCGTCCACGTAGAGTGCAATGATCTGATGGAGCTGTTTGTCATGCTGCACGTACACGATGTTATCCGATTCACAGCGCTTGAAGTCCAGTTGTGCCATGAAGCTGTCCATCTGTTGGTACCAGCATCTGGGCGATTGTTTTAGCCCGTACAATGACTTCCGCAGCTTGCACACCTTGCCCTCTGGCGCCTCCATCCCCTCCGGCACCTCCATGTAGATCTCTTTGTCTATGATGCCGTTGAGGAAGGCCGTCTTTACGTCCATTTGGTGGAGCTCCATGTCCTTTGCGGCCGCCACCACAAGGATTGCCCGGATGCTTGTGAACTTGGCGACAGGAGCAAATGTCTCATCGTAGTGCTCCCCCTTACGTTGTGCGTACCCTTTCACCACCAGCCGTGCCTTGTACTTGTCAACCACACCTTCCTTTGTGAACTTGGTCTTGAAGACCCACTTTGAGCCGATGACCTTGGCATCTTTCGGCCTGTCAACCAGCTCCCACGTATCATTTTCCGTGATGGACGCCAGCTCAGATTTGATGGCTGCGTCCCATGGATCCCTTTCAGGCCGCGCAAGCGCCTCTTGCACGGTAGTCGGCTCCGTTGATGCAGCCAGCATGCACCGTGTCATGCCAATCCATCGACCGGTGCTTGCGTCGAAGCGCTTTCCCGTCTTCCGCTGCCTCCCGCTGCGGCGCGGTAGTTTTGGTGACGCATCGTCGCTCTGCTGCTATCCCTCCAACTCAGCACGCTCCGGTTCATCATCGACCGGACGGCTCCCCGAGGATCTCTCCCGCTCCGGCGAAACATCGCCCGGACGGACGGTGCGTCCAGTAGGTTTTCCACCGATGCCCGTTGCACACTCCGCCTGGAGTGCGCGCCTTGGCACCCTTGGTGCCTCATCTGCCGGATCCTTCCGGTGGATTTCCTCATCAGCTTGATCGTTATCAGAGTCCTCCACTTCGGCTGCCACCGCTGGTGCACCGTCGCCCTCTGATGCCGCATCCTCAACTTTGGCGTCCGCCGGCTCCTTCTCGTAGTCAAGGAGCTTGAACCACTCTCCCGTCTTTGGGGAGTCCACCACGCCCACTTCGTTGCTGCTGACGTAACTCTGCTGCTCGTCGAACTCGACGTCTCGGCTGCGGATTATCTCCTCCTTGCGCATGTCGTAGAGCCAGTATGCCTTATGCGCGCTCTCATAGCCAAGGAAGAGATACGACTTTGCCCGCGGCTCCAGCTTGCTGTCGCGCCTCTGTGTAGCCTGCACCACCGCGTGCGCCTTGCACCAGAACACTTTCAGGTGTGCCACACTTGGCTTGCGCCCGCTCCAAACCTCCTGCGACGTCTTCCAACCGCTCTTCCCCTTCACCACCGCTGTAGGAGTAAGGTTGATGGTGTAGCTCTCCATACGCACAGCTTCCGTCCAGAAGCTTCACGGCAATTCCGCATCCACCAACATGGTCCGTACCATGTTCAGCAGCATCTGGTTCGCCCGCTCCGCCACGCCATTTGACTGAGGCGAATACGGCATCGTTTGTTGCCATTTTATGCCCTGCTGCTTCATCCACCCGCTATAGCCCACGTACTCTCCACCGTTGTCGCTGCGTAGCGCTCTGACCTTTCGGTCAGTGTGCCTGTCCACCGCGGCGACGTACTCCTTTAGCCGGTCCAGGACCTCGCCTTTCTGCTTCATGAAGTACACGTGGAGTTTTCTGCTGTAGTCATCAATGAAGGTGACGAAGTATCGCGCGCCGCCATTTGACGCCGTCTTCAATGGTCCACAGACGTCGCTGTGCACGACCTCCAGCAGGTCCGAGGCGCGATTCTCATTCTTCTTGAACGGTTTGCGCCGCTCCTTGCCCAAAATGCAAGGCCCGCATTTTTTGTGCACTGCTGCATCCGTCGCCTCTTCCGCACCGTCGATGACGAGGCCGCATACCAGCTCGCGCTTCGCCATCTCCTTCACGACTGCGGGTGAGGAATGCCCCAGTCGTCGGTGCCAGAGCTCTAGATCAGCTCCCCCTCCTTTGGCCAGGTTGACGGTGCGTTCTTGCGAGTCTGCCGAATCTATCGCCGCGGGGATCACCTTGGTCTCCACAATGTAGAGCCCTATCTTGCGCTTAGCCTTCAGCACGGGCTCGCCGCCACCATCCTTCCGCACGACTGTCCCCTTTCTCCTGAAGAGCACCTCGTATCCCTTGTCTGTCAGGCGACTGTCAGGATGTCAGCCAAGCCAGGTATGTGCTTCACGTTCTTGATCACGCGCTGCACCCGCTTCCCACCAACCACCACCTCCACGTCCACGTCTCCTTGGCCAGCCGCCGGCTCGACCTTATCGTTCGCGACCACCATAGACTTGCTGGACTTGGTGTAGTTGATGAACCCGATCTTCTCGACTTGGGTGTGCTCCTCGGCTCCGGAGTCAAGGCATCGCCGGTTAGCCTTCTTGAGGTAGTGGTTCTGAATGCCGTTGAGGAGTGCACTCTTGCCTTTGGCGTCCTTGCCGCCAGCCTTTGCCTCCTCGGTGCACTCACGGGTCCAGTGGCCCTCCTTGCCGTAGTTACGGCACGCACCCTTCTTGGCGCCCTTCTTGCCGCCACCATGTCCGCTACCTCCCTTGCCCCCACTTCCGCCACAACGCGTTTTGGTGATGAGGGCCGATGAGGAAGACGAGGACTCCCCGCAGCTCCGTCGCTGCGCCTCGTTGCGGATGTACTCTGCGACCGCGCCATAGGTGAGCTTGTCTTATGCCCATCCTCCCAAGACTGTGATGAGAGGGCTCCAACTGTCAGGAAGGGCCATGAGGAGGGCCATCGCCTGCAGCTGCGTGTCAATCTTCCACCCCACGTTGTTGCACTGTGAGGTGAGCGACTCGATCTGCTGCATGGCGGTGATGACATCATCTCCCTCCTCGATTCTCACCGTCAGGAGTCGCTTCTTGGCAAAGATTTTGTTCGCCAGAGACTTGGATTGATGGATGGTATAAAGTTTTTGCCAAGCCTCGGTTGCCAACTTGCAGCCTTGGAAGTAGCCCCATTGCGACTCAGCCGTCCCGGACACCAACAGCATGAGCGCCTCCGTATTCTTCTTTGCGAAGGCCTCCTTCTACGCTTCCGTCGCTGTCGCTTCGTCGAGGACTTCGGTTCCCAACATAACCTGCAGCACACCCTTATGCGCGAGGTGGATCTCGAAGTGCCACCTCCATAGCCCAAAACCAGGGCCGCCCGCATACTTCTCGATGGCGTGCGTCTCCTTCTGTGCCATTGCGCAGTCTTCAACCCCAGGACCTCAGAGTTTGACGGCGATGACGTCCCCGACGACAATCCCGTCTGCCGCGAAAGCCGCGAGTGATGTGTAGACCAGTCTGGGCCGTGGGCCCATAACCCTTTGTCAGAAACTGGCCCCCAGGTGGAGGCTGTTCCAACGTGTCTTGACTGGTCTTCTGCGTTCACAGCTACTTTTGAGCAGGTTCTGAGTCTAAGCGTGAGCTTTCTGGTCGCCTCACGCTATGTTTCTGGAAGTGGAAGACAGTTGTGAGACAGTCACTTTTGCGAAGGGAATAACGCGATTTTGCATTAGTTTTTGGATATAGACATAATTTGAACATTTGTAGGGCTATTCATGAGCTCTCCAAGGCACCAGACTGTATGCAATTCCGATAACCATAGCTCCCGCTATGTTAGTCGAAGCGCAGGACCCCAAACCAGCCGCTCAGTTGGTGCGCACCACGTCGCCCGCCAAAGCGCCCTCACACATCAAGGACCCATCAAAACGCCATTCTGGAGGCGCAGATGGTCCTACACGTAGTGGCGGTGCCCCTTGCGCCTTTGGGGTCTGTTTTGATGAGTTAATCATGGATTTTGGTGATGGGGATTGATGTGGGTCGAAACCTGTTCGCGGACCTGTAGTCAGAATATTGACGAAGTCCCCAAGTAACAAAACGTACTACTGAGTTTCGGACGCCGAGCCAGAGATTTGGCTAAGTCCCTCACTAACAAACTGCACTACTGGCATCCGGCGGATCATTCACCGGACGCCTCGGCAGCCCTTCCAGAGCAAAATCTCCAGATGGACTTTTGTTACTCGGTCAGGTGGATTATCCACCTCCAGTCGAACCGCGGCCGACTCCCAAAGCCATCGCGCACACCCTAAATTTGGAAGCTCATATCTCCCTCGTTACTTGTCCGAATCAGGTGAAACAACTTCCACCGGATTCAACAACTCGTCAACTTTCAGGGGCAATCCTCCATTTTAGGATCCGAGCAATCCTCGAGTCGCCAGATCCAACGACGAGGAATTTCCTTTCTCTGGAGGCTCGTCGGCACCTCCCGGCGCCGCACTTGGGCATGCAGAGGGGCAAATCTTCAACACCCCCAAGTAGAGCCTTTTTCCAACTCTCCAAATTACTTTACGACACTTCAATCCGTGAAGTATAGATGTGGTACTCCCTTCTAGCGTTTTTGCTACTGCTTGTAGCTGCCGACAGGGTTTTATATATGACATAGCCACCGTTTCCACCAAACCCTTAGTCGCGGGGGTCATCTGGCTCTGAGAACCGCTATAATGGGTCGAGTCTTCAGCTCCTGCTCTGAATTAGGAGTTCATAGAATGACGTTCTCAGTCCGCGTCAGGGGTCTACCCTCTTCGCATGACTGAGGGGCAATCGTCATCAACGACCCACAACAGGGAGACTTGAATATTACGAGTCTCCAGAGGCCCATTTCTGTTTTTAGCCTTATCCCTGGTTTCGGGACCCAAATTGGGGGTTTTTCCTTCGAACTCATGTATTTTCACGAGTTATTCTGTTACTTTATGTCGAAGTTATTCACAAACAAACTTCGATTCACGTTTTTGACATTGAAGCACAAAATCATCACGTACGAGGCACGCTGGCGATTTCATGCTAGGATCTCTCGCCTCTGATCCCTCGTCCCCCTCCCTCATCCTCACTCGCTCACTTGCAAGGAGGGCGAATGGGAGTGATTGCACGAGACCACCAGGCCTCGCCCTCGAGGCCCTCATGGCCAGTCAGCCATCGATCGGGCTGAGGCCGCGATCGGCAGCTGGCGGCTGGCCGGCTGGTGGCCGGCCGGTCGCTTGGCCGGGCGTCCAGCCGGCCGGAAGCGAGCTGGCCGGCGACCAGCGAAATACTGGCCGCCAGCCAGCCCTTGCTGACGCGAGGGGTTGTACGTAACCACCCCTCGTTTCAGCGAGCAGGGAGGGTCGAACTGGCCCTCCGCTACACATTTTGAGTTCACGGTTATGTCGTTTGGACTCACGAATGCCTCGGCGACGTTCATGGCGGCAACGAACAATATTTTTTGTCCATACCATGATAACTTGGTTGTAGTATATCTTGACAACATTCTGGTGTATAGGTGCATCCCAGAGGAGTACGATTGACATCTCCAAAATTTTCTCAAAGTTTCACAACAAGAAACATTCTTTGGAAAACTCTCGAAGTGTGACTTTGGTTGCTGTTCGATCGAGTTTTTGGGTCACGTCATCAACGACGGACGAATCACCATCAATCAGAAAAAGGTGGCATCAGACGTTGATTGGTCGACGCCGACAAACGTTTGACGCTCCTGCAATTACTACCAACGTTTCATACGGGATTACGTACGAGTGTCAGCACCTCTCTTCGACCTCATTCAGAAGGAGAACGAGTGGCGGCGGGTAGATAACAGAAAGGAAGCGTTCACCGCTTTGCGGAACTCTCTGACCTTGATGCCAATCCTACGATTAGCAGATCCAACGATCGTCATGGCTACGGATGCCTCCGACCGAGCCATTGGTGCGGTTCTCCTGCAGGATCACAGAAACGAAGAGCAACCAGTCGCGTGCATGGGGCAAAAGTTGCACAGACCGGAACTCAACTATGGTGTACACAAGAAAGAGATGTTGGCATTCATACACACATTTAAGAGATGTCGGTGCTATCTCGAATGCCGCCAATACGTCGTATGTACCGACCATCATGCGTTGAAATTTCTAAAAACTCAGCCAAGCCTCACTCAACGTCAAACCCGATGGATGGAGTTTCTTGAATCCGGGTTCGACTACGATATCAAGAACTGACTGGGCGAAACTAGCCCTGCATATGCGCTCAACTGTTGACCAGACTTAATGGCTGAGGAAGTGACCCTTCAACTGCAACGATATTCGTACCTCAAGAAGCTGTTCACACATGGCTACAACCAGCATGGCGGATACGACAAGTCCAACTTCTGGCGTGACACACCCTATTGGCGACGACGATTACTCGCCAGGTGGTCGTACCTCCAAACGACGAAATCCGCTGCACGGTGCTCGAGGAGTGCCACGGCACCTGTAAACCGGGCGCGGTGTGCTAGCCTCAACCGGATGGTGTAGGCACCAACCGGCGGCAACGGCGACCAAGGAGAGGCCGGTGCACACCTTCCCGGGGTTGCGGAAGCGTAGGATTGTCTTGGGGGAGCACGGGAACACGTGTGGCACAGTGGGAGTAAACTGTACTTGTTATTCAAGTGTCAACATACAAGACTATATGTACATGATGACACATACTAGGCGACCCGAGGTCGCCGAGCCGTGCGCGGCTCCGTACGGGCCTGAGATGAGCATTATTGCCTTAGCATCACGTAGCTCATCTTCCCAGCTTTCCAACGCACCAAGAATTGCATCATTTCGTGGAGGAAAGGCCGAGATATGGCCGTTTCCGTGAACCACGGCAATCTGCCGCTGGCAGCACCACTAGCGGCTGTGACGGCCGCCCGAAGCGCCCTTGCTGGTAATAACACATCGAGGCGCCATTCCGAAGCGCCCTTGGCCCTCAATGATCCTTGATTCATTGACTAACCGGGCCCCAAGGGGCGCTTCGGCCTTGTTGGGTCTTCCGAGGGTCGAGCCTTGGTCCTTGGGGATGAATTCCCGTCACCTGTTTTCCCCTCGGCCCGTCCAACCTTCGGCCGGACGTAACTTCCTCAATTCTTGATGGATTGACCCCGTTCTTGGGTCGATCTCGCACGGTTTTTCCTGTAGATTCCAAATCCACAGTCAGATTATACATTAAAGGAAGACTCAAGCCGTGATCAGTGCCGTTGGCACTGTCCGGCTTACACTACCCCCCCCCTTTAGGAGCGAGCCGTCCCGGTTTGCTCTTGGTACTCCCGGAGGATGGCATTCACCCCGCCAACGTTGAAGTTGCGGGCAGGCTCCCACAAGTTGTGGGCCGCATCATAGCCCTTCCACTTGACCAGGTACTCCCATCCACGGCCACGACGACGGTGGTCAAGGATGGCCTCCACCTCAAACTCTTGCTCGCCTTCGATCACTACCGGAGGGGGAGGCTCAGAACTGCGGCCAGGAAAATGCTCGGCCGGATCATGGTAGAGCTTGAGTTTGGAGATGTGGAAGACGTCGTGGACTGGCATGGAAGGCGGAAGAGCAAACCGCGCCACCACGGGTGTCCGCATTTCGAGCACCTAGAACGGACCAAGCCACCGGGGTTTCAACTTGTCCGACCAGACCCTGCGAAGCTTGACATGCGCACTGTTGAGAAGCACGCGATCACTGACCTTGAACGTTACATCGGCGCGTTGGCGGTCCGCTTGTACTTTCTGCTGCTCTTGTGCCTTCTTCAATGCATGCCGCGTCGCCGCCCAAATCTGCTTGAAGTCACGTGCGGTAGACTCCACCGCGGGCAGGTTGCTAGCGACGTGCAAACTAAGGGGCGTGGCGGGCACCGTCCCGTTCACCACCTCAAATGGTGCCTTGCCGGTGGAGGCGGACGTGGCGGAGTTGTACGCCAGTTCAGCGACCGGCAACCGCTGGTTCCACGCCGTCTCGTCCGGAGCACCCACTGTACGGAGGAGCTGCTCCAACGTCTGGTTTGTGCGCTCCGTTTGCCCGTCAGTTTGGGGATGAAAACTAGTCGACAGCTGCACCTTGCTGCCGTACCGCTCCATGAGTTCACGCCAGAACTTGCTCGTGAAGCGCGGGTCACGGTCGCTCACTATGAACCACGGCACGCCATGGAGACGCACCACGTGCTCGAGGAACAGCCGAGCCGTGCCTTCCGCGCTCACCGTGTCACACATCGCAATGAAGTGCGACATCTTGCTGAAGCGATCCACCACCACCGACACCGCATTGTAGCCTGCCGCTGTCGCGGGCAAACCCGTGATGAAATCCATGGAGATGTCCTGCCACGGCTGCTCAGGGATGGGCAAGGGTTGGAGGAGACCCGGGGTCTTCGTCCTCCGTGCCTTATGGCGTTGGCACACGTCACAACTCCGGCAGAATTCAGCCACCTCCGACGACATGGTGGACCACCAAAAGAAGCGAGCCACCGTCTTCAATGTCTTGTCAACGGAGAATTGACCGCTCGGGCCACTGTCATGGCACTCCTCCAAAATCAGCTGCCGAAGCGTGGACACCGCGGGAACCACCACCTGTTGCGTGCCGTGTCGTCGCCAATACGGCGCCTCGAAGAAAAATCTCCGAGCGTCGTATTCCCCATGCGCCTCGTATCCCTCCGTGAAGAGCTTCGCAAGGAAGGCATCCTCGTGGATGGTGAGAGACGCGACCCGCATCATCAGGTCTGGTCGCCGTGAGAGGGCGTCGGCTGGGTTGATGCGACCCGGCCGGTACACGATGTCGTAGTCGAAGTACGACTCGAGGTACTCCACCCAACGCGCTTGCCGCCGGCTCAGGTTCGGCTGCGTCTTGAAGTACTTCAACGCGTGGTGGTCGGTGTAGACCGTGCATTTTCGCGCCTCGAGGTAGCACTGCCAGTTCTTGAAGCCTGCGACCACGGCGAGCATCTCCTTGTCATTGGTGGTGTAGTTCAGCTCCGCCCCGCGCAACTTGCGCGAGTAGTAGGCGACCGGCTGCGACCCGTTGCCAAAGTCCTGCAAAAGGATCCCACCAATGGCCAGGTCCGATGCATCCGTCGCCATGTCAAACTCACGGCCGCTATCGGCCAAGTGCAAGGCCGGCGCGGAGGTCAGAGCCCTTTTGAGATTCTCAAAGGCTTCTTGTTCGCTAACTCCTCAACTCCACTCGCGATCCTTGCGAGTGAGGTTGGAGAGTGGCGCTGACACTCCCGCATAGCCAAGGATAAATCTGCGGTTGTAGTTGCAAAAACCAAGGAACACTTGCACATCATGCACACTACGCAACTTCGGCCACTCTTGCACGGCCGACACCTTGCGCGGGTCCATGGCATTCTGTCCATTGCCAATTATGTGTCCAAGGAATTCAACTTTCCCCATCGCGAACTCACACTTAGAGAGTTTTGCAAAAAAATTCTCCTTCCTCAAAATCTCAAGGACCTTCTTCACATGCTCCTTATGCTCCTCCGCCGTCCTACTATACACCAAGATGTAGTCGAGGTACACCACCACGAAGTCATCCAAGTACGGCCTGAAGATGTTATTCATCGCCGCCATGAAGGTGGCCGGCGCATTGGTCAATCCGAAAGGCATCACGAGGAACTCGTAGTGACCATAGCGGGTGCGGAAGGCCGTCTTTTCCACATCATCTGCTGCGATGCGGATCTGGTGGTAGCCAGAACGGAGGTCGATCTTCGTGAAGAAGCGAGCCGCACGGAGCTGATCAAAGAGCTCCTCAGCTCGTGGAAGCGGGTACCAGTTCTTGATGGTCAACTCGTTCAACGCCCGGTAGTCCACGCACATGCGCATCTCCCCCGTCTTTTTCTGCACAAACANCGCCATGAAGGTGGCCGGCGCATTGGTCAACCCGAAAGGCATCACGAGGAACTCGTAGTGACCATAGCGGGTGCGGAAGGCCGTCTTTTCCACATCATCTGCTGCGATGCGGATCTGGTGGTAGCCAGAACGGAGGTCGATCTTCGTGAAGAAGCGAGCCGCACGGAGCTGATCAAAGAGCTCCTCAGCTCGTGGAAGCGGGTACCAGTTCTTGATGGTCAACTCGTTCAACGCCCGGTAGTCCACGCACATGCGCATCTCCCCCGTCTTTTTCTGCACAAACAAGACAGGTGCAGCGTAAGGAGACAAGGATGGGCGGATGAAGCCCTGCTCCGTCATCTCGTCCAGTTGCTTCTTGAGCTCCTGCAGCTGCACGTCGCTCATGCGGTACGTTGCACGAACAGGCGGGTGTGCTCCAGGTTTGAGGTCGATGCGATGGTCCACGTCTCGCTTTGGTGGCAGACCCGCCGGGAGGGTGTCGGGGAACACGTCCTCGAACTCTGTACACACCTTCCGAAGCCCCTCGGGCACCATGGCAAACTTGCCTTGGGCCCCCGGCTGCTCACGAGTCGCCCCATGCGCCACAGCAGGCGCCACGTCCTCTGGTTCGTCGAAATCGTCCTCCACGTCTCGCACGAACGCCAGAAACAACTGCTCCTTTTTTCGAATCGCGCGCTTGAGCTACACCAAGTTCAGCATCATAGGCGCCGATTCCTCCTTGCGAGGCACCGACTGCTGCGACGCTTCCTCCTCGCAAGTCTCCTCCTCCGCGGCCTCTTCCTCGGACCACGTAGGCAGGGGATACTCCTTGTCTCCAAGCTTGACTGAGACGGAGCGCGCCTCCCAATTGACGACAGGGTTGTACTTGTGGAGGAAGTCACGACCGAGGATCACATCGTAATCCTTCATCGGGCACACACGGTATACGGTCGTTATGCGAAGCTTCCCCACACGAATGGAGAGGGGACGGGCCAGGTACCCCACTTCAATCGTACCGTCCACTTGGTTAGCGGTCCGCTTCTTGCTCGTGAGCGTAAGGCCCCACTTTCGAGCACACTCCATGCTCACAAAACTGTGGCTCACGCCACAATCCAGCAAACTCCCAACCTTCCCCTTAACGCCTTTCACTCACGCCTCCAAGAGAAGTGCGGGCTGCTCCTCCTCATACCCCGCGTCCCATGCCTTGACCTCAGAAACCCCCTTAATTGCCGCAAGGCGTTCGGGTGGGCGGTCAACTGGCAGTTTGGGCTGAGAGGAGCCAGGAGTAACGCCATCTACTCCCGGCTCTCCTCGTTTCCCGACTCCTTTGCTGCTTTGTCTGCTTCCTTTGTGGCTTGCTTCCCCTTCCCTTGCCGCTTACCCTTGCCGTCGCCCTTCTTTGGACTCCGACAGTCACACGCAATGTGGCCAGGCTTGCCACAGTTGTAGCACTTGCGGTGTTGCAACGCTCCGATCTCCATGGGCGTGACGTCGCTCTCGGCCCGCTTGCCGTAACCACCACCAAAAGAGTTGTGGCTGTTGGCATGAGCCTGTTGCATACGCGAATCGTACCGTTCGGCTGCTACGATCATTGCCGACAGGTCGTCGTTGAGGTCGTGCATCACCGTCACAGCGCGGGCGTCGTTCTTGAGGCTGTTGCTATAGTGGAAGCACAATTCGTGCGAGTCAAAGCCACAGTTGGCGATGATCTCACGAAACCTGCGGGTGTAGTCGGCGACGCCGCCAGTTTGGCAAAGCCGACGTAACTTAGCGCGCGCGTTGTTCCTTACGTCACCCACGGTGAAGCGCTTGATGAACGACTCCGTGAACTCCTTCCACGAGGTCGGCCATTTCAGGGTAGGGCCGCCACTGCTGCAGGTTGGAGTCGATGGGGTTGAGATTCCGGTCGCGGCCGCAATGCCGGCGACCATTGCTGCTCCACTGTCGTGTGGATTGGACTGCATCACATCGGCCCACCAATCCCGGATGCCCCTCTCAACAGGGTCACGGCATAGTCGCGGCGCGCCTCGTACCTTGAGGCATCCACGCCGATGGCGGTGAAGTACAATTCCAGTCCGAGTATCCAAGCGTGCGGAGCTGGCCCATCATTCTTCGATGGGTCGAATGGCTCCGGCTTGGGCGGGCTTGAGACACCCACCACAGGTACGTTTGCGGTGGCAACTGCCACTTGTGTTGGCACTGGACGCTTCGCGAGCTCTTGATTGAGGAATGCGTTTTGCTTCTCCAACAAGTCCATCTTAGCCTGCATTTTGGCGAGCAACTTCTGCAGCGCCACGGCTGCTGTTACTTTGCCTTGTGCGTCAAACGCCGCAGCCAACGAGGACGAGCCGGTTGAAGTCATCTTCACGTCCGGTACAACTTCTTCCTCAACGGGTCCTCCGGGTATCGCCTTGTCACCGGAGTGCGTAGTTGGCCTTGGGCACGGATCCGCCAAGGATACGAGATGCGTGCTGGTCTACGCTGACCAGGAGAGGTTGCCACGTAGAAGATTGTGTCCCTGAGCCAAGGGTGGCTCTGATACCAAGTGTAAACCGGGCGCGGTGTGCTAGCCTCAACCGGATGGTGTAGGCACCAACCGGCGGCAACGACGACCAAGGGGAGGCCGGTGCACACCTTCCCGGGGTTGCGGAAGCGTAGGATTGTCTTGGGGGAGCACGGGAACATGTGTGGCATAGTGGGAGTAAACTGTACTTGTTATTCAAGTGTCAACATACAAGACTATATGTACATGATGACACATCCTAGGCGACCCGAGGTCGCCGAGCCGTGCGCGGCTCCGTACGGGCCTGAGATGAGCGTTATTGCCTTAGCATCACGTAGCTCATCTTCCCAGCTTTCCAACGCACCAATAATTGCATCATTCCGTGGAGGAACGGCCGAGATATGGCCGTTTCCGTGAACCACGGCAATCTGCCGCTGGCAGCACCACTAGCGGCGGTGACGGCCGCCCGAAGCGCCCTTGCTGGTAATAACACATCGGGGCGCCATTCCGAAGCGCCCTTGGCCCTCAATGATCCTTGATTCATTGACTAACCGGGCCCCAAGGGGCGCTTCGGCCTTGTTGGGTCTTCCGAGGGTCGAGCCTTGGTCCTTGGGGATGAATTCCCGTCACCTGTTTTCCCCTCGGCCGGTCCAACCTTNGTTTCCGTGAACCACGGCAATCTGCCGCTGGCAGCACCACTAGCGGCGGTGACGGCCGCCCGAAGCGCCCTTGCTGGTAATAACACATCGGGGCGCCATTCCGAAGCGCCCTTGGCCCTCAATGATCCTTGATTCATTGATTACCTGGGCCCCAAGGGGCGCTTCGGCCTTGTTGGGTCTTCCGAGGGTCGAGCCTTGGTCCTTGGGGATGAATTCCCGTCACCTGTTTTCCCCTCGGCCGGTCCAACCTTCGGCCGGGCGTAACTTCCTCAATTCTTGATGGATCGACCCCGTTCTTAGGTCGATCTCGCACAGTTTTTCCTGTAGATTCCAAATCCACAGTCAGATTATATATTAAAGGAAGTCTCAAGCCGTGATCAGTGCCGTTGGCACTGTCCGGCTTACAGCACCGGTCCAAGCCGACATTTTGGAGAGGACAAGACAATAAAGAAGCTGGAAAAGCACTACTGGTTGGACAAGATGCAAATAGACATGGCCAAATTCTTCAAATCATGTGACACATGTCAGTGAAAAAACTCCCATTACATGCGGCCACCTCGACTTCTGCAACCGCTCCCCATTCGGACGGAACCGTAGACCGACATCTCCATGGACTTCGTCACTGGACTACCCGTCACACATGAGGGATATGACGCAATCCTTGTGATTGTCGACAGGCTTTCCAAAAAGTCCCATTTTATCTCAGCAACGACCACCTCATCGTTGACGGCACAACATGACTGTTTTTAAGCACCATCGTATGGCTACACGGCATACAAAGAACCATCACAAGCGATAGAGACGGTCAATTTACTAGCCGTTTCTAGCGTAAACTAATGTCTCGCTACGACACTCGGATCAAGCTTTCCATGGGGTTCCACCCTCAAGCTGACGGCCAAACCAAGCAGACACACAAAACGCTCGACCAAATTCTTTGAGCATTATGCAAGCCACGCGGGACGGATTGGGCAGCCAAACTCACATACACAAAAGTCGCATGTAACTGAGCGATGTCTACCACAACGAGTAGTATCCCGTTCAAAGTAGTGTATGAAAAATTTCCCTCCACATCAACCGGACTTCACAGCCAGAGCACCATTCCTGTGGTCGACATCCAACGTCGCGACTTCTCCACTATGTGGGATGAAACATAGCAGACGCTCGCGAAGAAATAAGTGGCGATGAAGAGAGCAGCCGGCTGACATCGCAGCGATGACGTGTTCGCCGATGGCGAAGGCAAAGTCCTCCTCAGTTCGGCAAATGTCATGTTGGTTTCTGTGTCACAGACGTGTAGTGACCTCTGGCCTCATTGCACATCTCACACGTCACTGACGCAGGTGACTGAGGGAGGCGAGATACTACAGCCAGCACGCTCGCCGTCACCAAGTCGTGGCCATTGGCCGTGGGAATATCGGCCGCATAACATCATTGTTTCTTTGTGGTCACATAGAGACTTTGTGCTAGTTTAGGAAGCACCCAGTTTATGTGCCCGTGACTGATATATTGTATGTGATGTGCACACAAGAAACTTGGAAAGGGAAGGGGGGCATGGTTCAACCTCGGCTTGGCCGAGGGTGGAGCTTAGAGCGAGAGCGAGCTCGCCGCTCACTCGCTCACTTCACGTGCCACGCACCCCGTCGCGACTGCAGCAATTCCTGGCCGTGGGAGGGTCCACCACCGCCAACCGCCAACTTCTTCATCTCCTCCAAAGGCTAGGCCCTGTCTTGCCTGTCACAGAATCCGCCCGCCGTAGCCCACATCGTGTGGACTGCGCGGGGTTGCATTGCATGCAGAGGCAAACTCATGAGCTTTCCCCTACCCGCGCGCTTTTCCCTACCCACGGGCTGCCGCGCCACTCCAGTCCACATACGCCCGCCGTAGTCCACGTCGTGAGGACTGCACGGGGCTGCATTGCGTGCACAGGGCAAACCCGCAGGCTTCTCCCTACCTGTGGGCTGCAGCATCGCTGTCGGGTGCACCCACTACGCCATCAAGAGCCACCACCTCCCGGCCTCCTAGCAGCAGCACCTGCACCTGACAAATCTGTTGCATCCACTGCACAGTCACATCTGTGACAGTAGCAAACAAAACGTCAGCAGTCTTCACAGCAGCCGCATCGACTGCCACTGTGCTCTTTGCTGCCGCAGCCTTGGCACTTGGTCGTTGCCACAGCAGCTGTGGTCTCATCGCCACTGCAACAATTTCAATGCACTCTACTTTCGACCTCGGCCAAACCAGAGTGGCAGCCGCAACCGCACCATTTGCAGCCGTTGCAGCAGCCGCCACAAGCACGCTGCAGCTGCCAACACACCGGCATCTCGCGCCACGCCTGAGCCACCTCGGTGGCCGACAGTGTCACGGTGGCACACAATGAGGTTCCCGCTGCTGCGCCTGCCAGGTCCTATTACGCGAAACGTAGCGCAACTCGCCGGGAGCGACGTCGTCGCACAGCAGGTAAAGGGTCACCCATGTCGCTCGGCACCTCTCCATCGCGACGTGCCTTGGTAAGATCTTCCCCTCCCTCCCCTTGGGACTCGGGTGGGGACGACTCTGTTGTTGTGAACGCTGCCGGTGGCGACTTCTTGGGCCTCCTCTACAGCAACGCAGTCTCATTGTCTTCCTGTGTCATGCGGCTGGCCTCTCTTGTCATTGACGTTGCTGTCACCATAGCAGCGACCTTCACGGCAGCGGCTAGGGCAGCTAGGGCACATGCATCAACTGATGTTGGGTGTGCTACCAAATCCTACACTGAAGCTGCTGCCATCATTGGCCCCATTGTCGCTACAGCTGCTGACATTGGTACACAAGTGTCTGCTGCCGCAGCTGCCATCGCCTTCAACATCACAGCTACTGCCACAGCTGCCTCCACAACGGTCATAGCCATACAGACCTCCACTACCTCCGCTGTGGCCGCTTCTTCCTCTACATCAACTGCCATCCAGTTAGCCATAGCTTTTCTTTCCATTGCTACAACTGTCACCAATCTCGGTGTAGTGACAACGGCTGGTGCTCTTGCCCTGATCGTGCCAGCCATTACTACTGTGTCCCTCTTCTTTACTGCCGCTACTACTGCCTTTCCACCCTTGTTCCATCTCCTTCGTCCTCCTGCAGCTTGATGCCAAACCTTGGTGGCACCTACAGTTTTTCTTTCCTGGCCATTCTTGCGCTTGTTGCTGTGCCTCTCTGTTGGATCTGGGGTTGGGAGTTGCCTTGCAGCGCTTCTCACACGTGCTTAAAGCACTTCCCATGTTTCCATGCCCACTCGGCCAGGGAAAACTCTGTTGAAATTGTTTTGGCAGAGCCCCTCTCTCGTCACCATGCCAAGTGACGATGAGTCTGTCATCGCACATCTCCAGCGTCAGCTTACTCGCGCGCTTGAGGCCCAGCACGAAGCTGAGGATTGCCTCAAGCTGTAAGAGGACAATCGTGTTGCCTTCACTTATGAGGTTGCTGTTATTGTCCTCAACCGTCTCCCAGTTGCGACTATCTCCGCTGCTGCTGGCTCTACGGCCAATTCTGGCTCTTGCTCCTCCTCTGTCGTCGTTGCTGCTGGCACCACTGCCTCTGCAACTTCTGCTGTTGCTACCCCTGTACCACGCCAACATGATGTTTTCTTGTAGCCTCTTGTCCTCTCCCCAGGTCTTGTATTGTCATCCTGGAAGGTGTAATTCAGCGCCTGGGCTTAGGGTGAGTGACTCTGAGGGTACTACTTCCCTCCTGACCCCACCGCTAACCCACCTTTTGTCCCTGCTCCTACTGAAGACGCTCGTGCTGTCATTGCTCTTATTCCCGCCGCACCTGAGCACCTTGTAGACGACGTTGGCATGTTCAACACCAATCTCGCAACTGGTCGCGATGCTGATCCTGTGGGCGCCTATGCTATGTTGCGTCGTCGCACCACCATCACCGGTCAGGCTGCACAAAGTGCTCTCGGTATATAGTTTAACACGCTGCTGATGCGTTTTGACGAGACCGCCGATGCCTATTGGGCTCGTGGCCTCAAGCTCCTTCGCGAGCTCGGTAAAACTACCCCTGGGCAGCTCTCCGCTATCCTCACCATGGTCAACGGGCCCATCCCAAAGCTCTCCGACCTTCTTCGTGATGTCAAAACCAACGAGCTCTAATGCCTTGCCTCCTAGCTTGTCCCTACGCGTTCACCTCCAGGCGTTGGTGCCCTCTGGGACTTCACCGCCGAGCGCCTTGCAGCATGGTGGACCAGCCTTCAGAACAAGTGGTTCCATCGCTCCGAAGTTACTGGCGTTACAACCCTTACCACTCCTATAGCTCCCTCGACTGCCTCCTCATCGTCCTCCTCAACCAGCTCCACCACCACTGCTCTTGCCTCTCAGGGTCGCGACCGCGGTCACGGCCGGGGCAGGGGGGGTAGAGGGACAATGAGAAGGCCTCTACCCCCACTTCACGTGTCCCTCGTGATGTTGTTATTCCTGAGTCACGTGGCCTGAGGCTCCGGTCTAAAAAACAGCGCCGACACAATGGCAACTGCTGACCGTCCAAGGGAATTTCACCCAAGGATCACGATCACCCCCAAGGAATTAACTATGCCTCTGGTGAGACCTAGCTACCCAGGTGCTTTCGCTCAAGGTCTTAGGGGCGCCCGCCCTCTAAGCCTTCTTCTTCCTTGGTGTGAGAGCCCAACAAATCAAGTCAGCACTCTCACACGAGCAAGATTACAACCACCTTAGCAGTTCATATCAAGCTCAGTCTCAAGCGCACAGCTCAAACAAGAGACATCAAGTGAAGGAGTAGTTGAGACAATGGCAAGTACAAGGCATAAATAGCTAAGGAGTGCCTTTGGCAGCCGAAGCGCACGCGCCTCGGCTAACCCGAAGCGCGCGCGCCTCGGCCGATGTCACTCTTTAAATTAAGGAGGTCATCCCCTCAATCAGGGAAGACATCCCCTGATCCAAGGCACATCTTGCATCTTCCAATCCGACCGTTGGATCAGCCCGAAACTTGGATAGCTGACAGTTTGACACCTGCTCTTTCCATCGGTACGGTCAGATTGACAATCTGAATAGCCATCATCAGAAAAACCCAGGGGACTTATCCTTGAACAAGGCCAGTGCATGCCTGTTCTGTTGGACCGGACCCAGGGGCCTTGCTCCACATGAGCAGTGCATGCCTGGTCCGTCCACTACTCGCCAATTCTGGAGACTAGTGGCCAAGGGGCATTCAAATAACAACAATCTCTCCCTTGCACCTCTGGCCACTTGTCCTGTCTTCAGTCTTCGTCACTTACGCTCTTCATGCCGATACCCTGTCTTCCTGCAAGGTGGAGTTCTCGGTGAAGGGGTTTTGTCAGCATGTCTGCCCGGTTGAGATTGGACGCAACGTGCTCAAGCTCCAGCACTCCCTTAGCGACCAGGTCGTGACTGAAGTGGTACCGAACTTCGATGTGTTTTGTCCTCCGCGTCAAGGTGCCATTTTTGGACATGTCGATGGCAGACTTGTTGTCCACCTTGACTACCGTTGCGGCCGATTGAGGTGCTCGTATCTCTTGGAGCAGGCTACGCAGCCACATTCTCTCCTTGCACGCTTCCGCTAGAGCAATGTACTCTGCTTCGGCAGTAGAGAGGGAGACGCAGTCCTGCTTACGGCTTGCCCCTGACACGGCTCCTCCGTTCAGCACGCACACGTAGCCCGACGTGGACTTGCGGTCGTCGACATTCCCAGCCCAAGCTGCATCGGTATACACCATGAGCCGCAAGGAGTCCGACTGTGGCACCCCACCGTACTGGATGCCCAAGTGCCGCGTACCCTTCAGGTAGCGAAAGATCCGCTTCACTGCTTGCCAGTGTTGTGGCCCAGGGTTGGCCACATACCTGCTCACCTGCCCCACAGCGTGGCAGATGTCGGGGCGAGTCGCGACCATCGCGTACATTAGACTGCCCACGGCAGACTGATATGGCACGCCTGCCATGTCGACCTGCTCTGCTTTGTTGGTAGGAGCGGCACCTGAGGTGAGGATGCAATCTGCTGCCATGGGGGTGCTGACGGGTTTGCAGTCCTCCATGTCGTACAGCTTGAGGATGTGATCAATGTATTTGGTCTGGCTGAGCCTGATGGTGCCGGCTGAGCGATCCCGCGTGACACTGATGCCTAGGTAGTACTCAAGAGGTCGCAGGTCCTTCATCTGGAACCGGCTGCTCAGCTGCATCTTGATGTTCTTCAGCAGCTTTGTCGATGATGCGCAGATGATGAGATCATCGACGTAAAGAGCCACCAAGACAAGGCCATCCTTGTCCTCTCGTACGTACATACTGAGGTCGTTCTCGCAGTGACTGTATCCGGACCCCTCCATGAAGGCATCCATCTCCTTGTACCAGCACCTTGGGGCCTGTTTCAGCCCATACAATGACTTGTCGAGCTTACAAACTTTCCAGGTGGTGCATCCACCCCCTCAGGCACCTCCATCAGGACTTCTTTGTCAAGCTTTCCGTAGAGAAATGCATTCTTGACATCCATCTGGTGAACCTCTAAGTTCTTGGCTGCTGCTGTTGCGAGGAGAGACCGGATCGTTGCAAAGGTGACGACGGGCGCATACGTCTCATCGTACTCGCTCCCCGGCCGCTGCGGAAAACCCTTGGCCACCAGCCGCGCCTTGTGGCGGTCGATGGTCCCATCCTGCTTCAGCTTCTTGATCATGACCCACTTGCACCCTACAACGTGAGCGCCAGCGGGCCGGTCCACCAGTTTCCATGTACTGTTCTCCTTGTGCGAGGCCAACTCGCTTTCGATGGCGGCCTTCCACTTGGCCCCATCCGGTAGAGCAAGTGATTCTGCCACTGTGGACGGCTCTCCTTGAGCCACAAAGGCGTAACTCAGACCAGTCCACTCACCAGTTGTAGCATCATACTGTCGTGGTGGGATAGATAAGCGCGAGCTGCGTCTTACTGTCTGATGCTGCGACGGCTGCTGTTGTTGCTCCTGCTGCTGCTGCTCTTGCTGCTCCGGTTCTCTTACCACAGACTCTCCCTCAGTGGAAGAGTCCTCATCATTAGAGGAGGTGGAATCTGAATCAACATCAGAGTCCTCTGTTGCGGCTCTCCCTGAAGCTACCACTCCTCTTGCTTCTGTTGCCTTGTTGCTGCTCCACCCCTGTGGTGCCTCATCACCTGTCTCTAGTAAAACTAGCCATTCACCCGGTTTGGGCACTGGCTCGTCCTTGAACTGCTGCTCTGCTCCTACGACAGCCTCGTTGAAGTCCACGTCTTTACTACGAATCACTTTGTTGCCTTGTAGGTCCCAGAGCCTGTAAGAGCGTTGGGCACTGTCGTAACCCAAGAGCAGACATTTCTTGGCCTGCGGATCGAGCTTACTGGCACCCTCCCTCGTCAGCTTCTTGGCATAGGCCTGGCAACCAAACACTCGCAGATGTGAGACATCTAGTTTCTTGCCCGACCATGCCTCTTGTGGGGTCATCGGCGGCAGCTTCTTTTCCCCCTTTCCTCGAAGGGTTGATGCAGGTGTGAGGTTGATGATGTAGGCCGCTGTCCTAGTAGCCTCGGCCCAGAACCTTCCTGGCAGCTTTGCTTCATACAACATCGTTCTTACCATCCCAAGGATGGTTTGGTTGAGCCGTTCAGCGACACCGTTGCTCTCGGGCGACTCAGGTACCGTATTTTCTTGTCGTATCCCCTGCTCCGCTAGCCAGCCTTCACAGGCCTTATATTCCCCACCGTTATCAAAAAGAAGGGCCTTGACCTTCTTGCCGGTCTGTCGCTCAACCATTGCGACGAAGTGCTGCAGATGCTCCTTTACCTCACTCTTCTGCTTCATGAAGTACGTCCAGATCTTCCTCGTTTTGTCATCTGTGAA
>SZWC01009944.1:24189-44189 GCA_023375785.1 Penium margaritaceum
CAACCGAAGTCGCATCCTCTACCGTAGCCGTGTCAGCAAAGTGAACGGTGTCGGGGGGCTTTCAAATTCGTAAGAAAAGTCGGAGAAATGAGGCGAATGACAACCCTTTGGACAAGAATGCAATCATGATGTAATGAAAAAGGTCCAGAATCCTGACGTGCCTCGCCGGAAAAACCGAGGCACCGTGTGGATGTCCTTGAGGTGACAGCATCTAGATGCTGATGGAGGTTGTTTCGTTGCAATATTTAATACAGAACAGACGAGTGTCGCATTTTCGCCTGGCCTCCATTCTCCGCTGGCGTGAGGTAGATTTCGCCGGCCGGCAGAGATTTTCATCGACTAGACATCTTCAGCAGGCAACGCGATGTCTGCGCTTTATCGATCGCGCAACTAGGGATTGCCCTGTGATGTTGGGGAAACCGCATCATCGGGAAGCACGTTCTCAGAAGAAGCATCGCAATAATGTTCTAAAGATAATCCATAAGAAAAAGGAAAATACAGTTCTATCGGTGTTAATCAGGAGCTTTTTCGAAGAAACGCAGCCTAACATTCCTTCATCACTCGGCGGATTGTTCGATGAAATTCCTTTGTCTTAAAAATGGCAAGGTAAATAGTTGGAACGCCAAAAGGGAGAAACAAGAGCCGGGTGTTGCACGCAAAGCGTGCATAGGGTTACATAGTAACGGCGTAGAATTGTCATTCATTCGGCATTCAGAATGGAATTTAAGAGAACAATCCTGTAAATTCCAAAAAGGTGAGAATACACAACAACCACATCAATTCCTTGTAAAATGAAAAAGAATACAAAGATCTTCTATGTAGTTCAAAAAAGTTTACTATGTACTTTCCGTGTTACTTTTTGTCAACAGTAGAGATATATAAACATGGTTTTTTTTCTAGGATAAAATTTGGATTCATCACTATGTTTTCGTGCAATTTGGGTAATGGTGAATGCTTTCTAGGCAAAAAGCAAAATGTGGGGTTTCTTGATGAAAATTTCATCTAATGAAATCGTACTTAAGCAAATCTATAATTTTCAACAAGGTTTCTGTAGTTATTTTGCGTTAAAGTACAGCAACTTGTTTCTCGCTTGACGTTTTTATTCCGTGATAAGTTGTTTGGCTAGTCTAGCCAAACAAATGACTTGACTGGATGGGAAACTTGGCCAAGCTTCCCGTCCAGTTCGTTACTTATTTATCGTACAGTTTGTTACTTATCTAGAGAAATCGTATTGTCCGTTATTTAGCTTACTCACTATGGTTGTCCGATTCCATTCTGTCCGGTCGCTTCTTACGCGAAAAACCCGTGTTTGGACGCCGACAAGTAGCCATTTCTGTCCGATGCCTCGCAAGGCTCGAAGTCCGAGGAGTTACGTAGAGAGCGGAATAATATCAAGTTTTCAAAATGCACTGTGTGATTTTCGGTGCAGAGACAAATTATGAAAAACTAATTTAATTGCCCAGCAAAGCGATTGTAATAGGGTTACTATGTAACGCAAAAACATTAATATCACAAGCTACCAAGATGCTAGAGCATTTCTTGTCTCTTCCTGAAATTCTTTCAGCCCTGTTCCACGTTATATTGAGGGTAGGACCTTGAATGAACAAAAACAAACATTTGCGAGGTTCATGACGTGAGGCAAATTACACAAAATGAAGGGAAAAACCTTTGAATTTAAATGCTAACATCTTAATAAAATCTCGGGACATCAACACGGTGCCCAAGACTCCTAAGAATTTGGACATTTCATCTGGGGCCGGCTTTTTTAAAGAAAATGTGTTCAAAATGACCCACGGCCATGTCCATAACGTGGCTAGCATATTTGAAAGATTGGGAACCTCTCAAGACACGAATACAAGAAGTTTTGCTTCCTACTTAGCGGCTTTCCGCAGGAAGGGTGGAAGTTTCAACGTGCCAAGTGTAATCATTTTGATAGGACAAACGTATATACAAGGTAGAGGATTTTTTTATAAATTTTTTATTGGAAAACTGAGTAAAATGCATTTCATCAAGACAAGCATGTGAACCCAGGCAAAAAATACTTGCAATCAAATAATTCATCTAATCGTCATCAAAAAGATTTACACATTACACACTCTGTATACAAAGTAATTCTCAATCCACAAGAATGATTGTTTCACGTATGTATCATACTTCTCATGATTTCTATGGATTATAATAAAAAACATCAAAAGGGTAAAATTGGGATTTTATGGATACTTTATTAAGGTTTTTTCTATTTTAATGTTTTTCCTTACATCAAAAGTACCCATACATAACTTCGAATCAAATCATTCATCGATATCTTCATTATTAAAGATATTCATGATCAATCAAAAGACATCTTCTGTGCATCCTCAGGCTTGATCGATCCATCATCAGGAAATTGCACAAGATTTCATTATAAACAACAATGATTGCATTAAACAGTTATGTTGCATTTGTACGTACACTAAAAAAAAATCATTTTCTTCAACAATTGATTCAAATTTCAATGACATTTTCTTAAACAATCTCCGTGGTTTCCAGATCTATTTTAAAACATTTTAATGCCTCCAATATTAAGTTAAGCTCAAATAAGTTAATCACAAATAATCTAATGCATCAGAAGTATGTTTCACAAAGCATAAGAATGTAAACAATGCTTTTTATTTATTTTCAACTATTTTCTAAATGGTTCTGATTTCACAGTGCTGGATGGACTTGAGTCCTTTATTTACTTACTTTTAAAAACAAAGAGGAAACAAATAACAAGGAAATTTCTAATGTTTTCAGAATTAAATCTATCTTTAAGAAGATAAATATTGAATATGTGCAAAAATATTAAGATCTTGTGAAACTCGACAACTTTTTATATGTTGATGATTTCAAATAAATGTTTCCTCAAATTTAATTCATTTCATCATGTGTTTAACACCGTATAAAAAACTTAAGTAATACTACAAAATCCCCTTGATGATTACATTTTTAGAGATCTGATTTCAACAACGTTTTCCGAAGTTCAGATGTTTCTCTTAAAAAAGCATCTTACATAAGCAGTTGAAAAAAATGCATTAAAAAATGCAATCCCGGTTTGATTCAAACATGTTTCCTAACGAAGCAATTTTGCCTAGTGTACAACAACTCCCGCCCCCAATATCAAGAGCAAAAAGTAATAAACTAATTATGCCGTCGCTTTTTGTTAGTGAGGGACTTAAAGTAGTAAACAAAAAACAAGCAGAAAAAATCAGGCGCACATGCTATGTAATAGGAGTAATTTGTACGGAAATTTTATTTACACAACATCACACTAACTTTTGCAAAGCAGAAAAATTTGGTTGAGATACAAATCTTTCAAATGTGGCCGATTTCCATCATGGATTGAGCTTTAAGGCACCATATTGGTGCACTTACAATGATTGCGAGATGTTAGACTCTAGAAGGATATGTCGTTTTCTGTACTAATGCAATATTCTCTTTCTTTTGCATCAAGTGAGATTACAAACAGGCATACATGTCATACTGGCTATTGGCTTACACACAACAATGCCAATACATTTATGGTAGTAATCGTCTACCTAGCCTACATCTAAACATCCTCAAATGCAACAAAGGATTTTTCAAAAAAGGATTTTTCTCCATGTTTTCTATTTTTTTGTCTCCATTTTTTAGAATGACATCTTTACTTTTTCATATAGATTTTATTATTAAAGATTCTGTCAAAGTTCAGCTAGTTGATGGTAAAAAAAAATTAGCGTTTATGTCAAAACTAGCACCTCTATGCAAGGTTTTCGAGACATGCTTTTTGGTGAATTGAACTTTTGAATAATTCATAAAGGACACCTTAATAAAAAAAGCTATAATCACAAAGATCATCGCTGCTTTTAAAAATCTCACAATGATGAAGATTTGTGCAAGCTACCCAAATCAAGCTTCGTCTAGTTGTGCTTTGATGTAAGGTAGAACAACGATAGTAGCATGTTTGATAGTGATGGTTTCCGCAAAACTACCAATATCAACATCGAGATTTTGAACTCTAAGGACATCAACAGGATGCCTTACGAAGCTCGCGAACATATCAACTCGTCCAAGACCTGTAGAAAAAAAAAACAAAAAACCTTGCAAAACATATTTCTTACATGGTGGATCTTGCTAGCATAGACAAGGGTTAATACACGTCCAATACTATCAATTTCCAAATGGTGTATGGGCTTGAAGACAAAAAACACTTCACATTTTTCCTCCTATGTGCCTTGATGATTAGCTCAAAAAAAACATGGGCAATAAAACTAGTTGTAAAGCCATGTGTAACATCTCTGTTTCGCTCTTGCTATCTCCATGTTACAGGCTCAACCCTTGAAAATTGATGTAGAACTAGTCCAAACGTGAGGAAAAGATGGCAAGTGCAGATTCCATTACTATCACAATTCTGCAAAGATGTTGTACAACCGCAAATCATAATGCTTGGAATATAGCTGTTGAGGACATTTTAAAACCCCAGCCTTGTGCAAACAAAGAGCATCATATGATCAATATTGCATTAAATGGAAGGGAAACATGATGGTCGCATACCGCAAGCTTCAAAGTGGTACATGCCATTGAACTTAGGTTGACTAGTAAATCTGTTTGTCTTGTCAATTTGTATGATTAGAGGATTGTTGACTACCACTCTTGCATATTCCGCAAACGGTAGCATGAGAACAAAACAGAGGTATCTATCCAAAAGAAACAAACCTGTTGTCTTCGAATTTACAAAGAGAATCCTATTATGAAAAACAATCATTATGGAGAAGAATCTGATGGAGGAAAAATACCTCATTATGACAACTTCTAAGATGCAACTTCACTTGGTTTGAATGACAAATGAGCAACGTCTTAAACTGTTTTGAAGTACTTGGATTCTTAGAACTCGAGTATCACATGGAAAAGCACATCAATGTTGTCAAAGTGTAAAGCATGTGTTTTTTTGGTACACACAGCGCAACCCTAAGGTTGTAAGAAAAACCACAGTAATAATCATAGCAAAGCACAAGAATGAGTTATAGAGTGAGGAAAATACAAAACAAACCATTGCTAAATAAATCATTACATCGGTGTGCCACTAAAAGCATGTGATTTGCGTGCACATGAGCCTCGTTTCTTGAAGGTGTCTACTCAACCAATTCTTGCATAAATCTGGTTTCTTAAAAAAGAAGTACAAAACAACTATGCATGTTTGACAAAAGTAATGACTAAAAAAAATGGGTGTCTACTGAAAAAGGAGACAAAAAAAAGAGGATTAAAATAATGAATTTTATTACAAATTAAGTATCTAATGAATCTTATACCAAACAAAATTGAAAATCATAACGGTGCTTTCATCTAACTACAAGCATTTTAACTACCACCACACCTACATTGCCCAGTCCGTCACAAGCATACTTCACATATAATTTTTTTACAACAAAGATTTCTTTTCTTCTACATGTTGCCAAAACATTGGAAACACAATTCCATCTTATATGAACATACTATTGGAACAATTCATGAAGTCACCGTTATCGTTACATTTTGAAGTAGAGAAGGGATCCTCCTTATTTGTGCCAACACCATCATCCTGTTGCATGAACAAAATCTTTTTTCCTTGTCGAAGAAGCAATTTCTATTGTTTACATGATAGAAAGAGAGAGCCATAAATTGTGCTTTAGAAAGTAATAGTAGTACATTACTTCCCTATGTAAAATAAAAACATTACAAAGCGCACATAAAAATCACTCTAATCCTTGGATTTGACATCCACTTCAATAGTTATTGGTGTTGCAAACATCAAGAAACATGTTTCCATTTCGTAAATAATCATGTAAGCATGCGAATCCCTTTGATTGAACATCCAATTACAAGTGCTACCCATACTGCACCACGTGTTTAATGATGTAATGTAATCAATCATTGCAAGGAAGAAAGTGGTACCCCTCTCTTCTCAGTCACAAAACCTGCCAATTCTATGGTGTTTTTGTCTTGGAAGACAGCAATTTTCACTCCCTTACATTAGAATGTTGTTTTGACCTTTGCATCACATAAGGTTTTCAAACTTCCTCACTTAATTATGTCTATTGCTTGTCATATAATGGAAACTTATTTATGTGAAGTCAAGTTTTGTAGCATCTTAGTGAAGATCATTTACTCTTCCAAAGTCAGGCTACCCGCTCTATTCCATAAACAAAATGCAGCTTAAAACTCACTTCTTTCACTGCGAATGAATTTTATTGCTTTCGTTCATGAAGAAACTAGGCATATTCATGATTCAATAATCATGTTTTTTAACCATTATGAAATTATAATGTTTTTATGAAGAAAAAGAGCATATGCATGATGCTAGATACAAACGAGCATGTGCAAGTGTTCAAGACCTATAGACGGTTTCATACACTTATTATTCCTAATGGAACATTCTATCTTCACATAGGATTTCCTTGATTTTGTATAACTTTTATGGGGTGTGCATACCTACCATCCGTGGTTTCGGTTTTTCTCACTTGAGAGTGCCTTGTGCTTTTCACACCCACCCCTTTGGTCTCTTTATTGTATGAATCCAAGAAAAGAAGGACGCTTTGCAAAGATTGCAGATACTTTACCATTTTCATGCAGCATCCCTATCGTACTTTTTCCGCGACTTGTTCCAAACACTAGGACATGAATGACTTATCTCCTTTTGCTTGTATTAGAAAACGGTGAAATCCTACACTTCACACGTATGTTTTTGTTAAGGGTTTTGCAGGCTTATAAACTTTGCACGATTTCTTCTAAATTCGATCGGTGAGAAGATTTCGCTCACAAAGTTGCAAAATAGGTGGCCAAACAAAAAGTATCACTACATCATCTGGTAATAGGGACACTTCTTTCCAATGTAAGAGGTTGTATCATTGATTACTAGATATTTTTCCTTTGGTTTGAATGACTGGCAAGGTGCGTAATGGGCGATGTTCCAACTGGCTCACGTACATGATTTCTAGCTAGCTCACTAGCAGCGTGGCTTGTTAAGCAGACTACCAGATTTGACTGTTAAGGCTGATGCTTGACCAAGTTGTTTATGCCTACCAAATGATTGGTTGCGGATTTTTTTGTGGAAGAATGCAAAGCAAGGAGGTGAAAGGAAGTGAGAAGAAGCAAAAGAAAATGTTTGACACTACACAAGATAGGAATCTAAGGCGTTCTTGTCTTCGAGGTCTGTTTACATGTCAAAGTACAAAGAGTAAGAAGAACTTGGTGAAAAGAAAGAAAAATGTATGAAACAAAACATGGAGAGGTAAGAAAACAAGTTCTTGGTGACGCAAGAGGTGTTTTTCGGACATGTCTAGTTTCTTGTCCAGTTGCATATCTACTATTGTATGCTTGAAATGTTGTCTTCAAGAACCGTCATGGAATACAACAAAAGGTGGTGCCATACATTGATCCCTTTCTTTTTCATTAATTGCCCTTTGAAGGGGCGAGCCACAAGATTTGAAAGGTTGATAGGAGCGAGATGATGATGACGTGCTCTTATATGTTTAAGGTAAGGTGTAGTAGTCAGCAATTTCCGGATGAGTTGCGCTTATAGTCTGTTATGATCAATACTCATAGCAGAAGGAGCCAGAACGACAACATCAATAGAAGTGGTGTTTTTTTGAAATATTCTTTATAACAGAAAATACAACAAAAGCAATAGAATGTGTAGGCATTTAGATTATGTTTTTAACAACAACATCACAAAAAGTAATAGTAGTAGCAAGTGCGAATTTCCAAGCAACTAGATCAGACGCAAGAAAAAGCAATTCTACTCATTCTAGCATGAGAGTAGTCATGTGAATATAACATGAACATCACAAATCCATCAGGTAGCAAAAGAAGAGATTGGAGTAGGAATAAGAATAGCAGGAGAAGCATCAAATGCATCTCTAATAGCAACAAGCACGAACAATAAAGAAACATTAGAAGTATAAGCAAAAGCAATAAGAATATTCTCATCACATGCACAAGGAACAACAGGTAGGTCTATACCAAAAGGAATGTGAGGTCACAAACGAGATTGCCAAGTGGCCTGTGTTACCCGGCATTGACTTCAAGGGCTTCAGATTTCAAGGAACCTCAATAACATTTTGTTTTCTTCTCCTTCTTTCTTTATTAAACTTCCTATGAGATTCAAGGATGGTGCAATTCAAAGGTTGTGGAAGAGATCTAAATCTAAGGTTGACATCAAACTTCTTTCTCAACATGAAGGAGTACGCACAGACCTGCTTTCAAATTTTATGGATGTTCTTTCAAGCCAGGTGAACTTAAGGGATCATTTTAAGGTTGCTTTCTTGATGCAAAAATCCAACCAAAGTTAGAAAGTATTTTTCCCACACATGTGGGTGTTTTTGAACCCCCTTTGGTTGCGTGGAAATTTGTACGGACCTTCATCACACAACCATAGGAGGGTGTCACAGATCCAAATTTTTTTTACATCCATCAAAACAATTTCTTACATAGAATTACATCTCGTTGGTGCCAACCCACAAGTAAATTGAAAAAGAGCCTTATGCAAAGAAATCCACTTGAGTGAAATAAGATGTCAAACTTTCCTTAATCTTTGCACAATTGTAAAGAGCTACGTACTCAAACCACCTACAACATGAAAAAAATACAAAAGACTCAAACCAAACCACAAGGTACGGAAGAGGTATGATTCAAGTGCCTTTGTCTTATGCTAGAGATATTTTTCATTTATTCTGTTATGGTTGTGGGTTTTTTGTGTATCATAGAGGTCAGTACTTGTGAGAATATGGTGCAATAAACTGCCACTTGGAACCCTTACACACGCACTGACTGCCAAAGATAATCTTACACACCCACCTCTCACAATGCCACCTAATGGGGTGTTGAATGGTCCACAGGCCAGTGCGACAAACAAGTTTCCCGCTTGCGTATGTCATTCTTTGATTTTCAAACTCGTACATAATCCATGGCCTAGCAGATAATTGAAGAACAGTAATCAAAGCAACACAAGAAATTGCTAGAACATGTGAGCATCATAGTAAGCTTATTGGGGGCATGCAAAGACAAAGCTTGGAATTTTGTTGTGGACTGCAACCGCGTGGTCACGTTTATGGTGGGCCATGGTTTTTAATTCAAAACTATTCTAGTAGCTTGTAGTCTTAAAACAAGAACCCAGTCTTGTGTCATGCGTGTAGTCCAAGGAGGAGCAGTTGTTATTATAACTGTCTTTTCAAATACGAGTTCGATGCAGATACTAAGTGGTGTTTGGTTTTTGTTGCTCCAGTTGTTTTTCAAATACTTAAGCAGATCGCTTTATCTGCATGACTTCAAAGATGGATGGTTGAAGTCAAAATTGTAGTTAAAATTGTACGAAACATTTGCCACCGGGTTTTTGGTGATTCTCCAAGAGGAACATAGAGATGTTGTTAATGAGAATAAGCAATTTGTGCCTCAAACAATTTTTTTAGTTGGATTGTCAAATGAAGAGATTGTGTGTGTGTGTGTGTGTGTGTGTGTGTGTGTGTGTGTTTGTGAGTGTGTTTTTGTGAGTGTGTGTGTGTGTGTGTGTGTGTGTGTGTGTATGTGTAGATGTGTGTATCAACAGTTTGAAAAGACCTTGTTATGTAAAACACTTTGAACAGTGACATTTAAAGAAGCATGCACATGCTACACGAGGGAATCTCCCCATTTAGGAAGATTAAAAAGGCTGTGGATGAGTAGAGAAGATACATCACAAGATGACAAAGTAGTTTTCGGAATGTCTCCAAGACAGATAAATGGATAAAAATTGAATTTCTCTTGTAGATAACCTATGATTCCACCTAGCATAGTTGCCAAAAAAACCAAACACTCTGTGAAGTACCCAACGCTTCACAAAATGCATTGCAGTTTTGCCAAGAAAGGGCAAGGATATCACAAAGATGAGGATTGTGCCTTATATTCATGTGTGTTGTTATATTAACAACACACTAATGTCTTTTCAGAACCTTCATACGTCTTGCTCTTAACATTAGGGAGTTTGTTCAAAGTTCATGTTATATTCAAGTGAAAGAAGTTCCTCCTTTAGATGAACAAGATGTTTCGGGCGTTTTGTCTAAACAAAAATGTAACATCAGAATATAATGACAGTCTTAGAACTTGAATTTACAATAGTAGTTTTTCAAATAGTTTAATCTATATTCACTCTAACTTCTCCTTCATGTAGAATTACAAGTACACAAAATTAGATTCCACTATGACATTTTTAAGCAGTGTTCACAAAAAATGTTGCTTAACTTTTGTTGTATGATGTGTTATAGAATATGAAACAAGGAAAGAAGGATAGATTATAAATGGTGTCCATCCTAGAAAATTCTGATGTAAATGAAAGCCTTGCTCTTTTATTGAGCAAAAATCAAAGATTAACAGCCATTTCATTCCTTTACAATGAAACTTCTTTACTTACTGAAGTATTAACATTCACACAAAAAAAATCAAAAAGATAACTTTTATGCTTAATAAATATATGATGAATGTAAAGCATGAGGAAGTGTTACAATTTCTTTAAGATTTATCATGAGAATAAGCATTCCCATAGAATTTCATTTCACTACAACTTACTTATTTAATCTAAGTCTACCTTCCCTCACTAAGACTAAAAAATCTGTTCTTACTTTTTTTTTTTTTTTTTTTTTTTTTTTTTTTTTTTTAGTGGCCTGTAAGGTAGTGCCGGGGGTTAAAAAATTACCAAGGGCCAGGTGGTTCACCCATGATCTGGACCACGCCGTGCGCGCAAGCCCCGGACAGTTGGGTGGGCGCATCATTCCCAACCCACCTGCTAACTACCACTGGACCGCAGCGACACCCTTTAGTAGCCGGTAGAGCTCACACCGAAGTGGAGCGTGCCTCTGGCTGGGTCTGTTCTTACTTCATTGAATGTTAGATACCACTTCATCACATACTTAATCCTCTTTTTTCCAAAGCTCTTCTCCTACTACACTAATGCTTACACCGACAATCCTGCTCCATGAACATCCTCCTTAAGTTAATGAAACATGTAGCCGATAATTTTCAATATCTACTTCATAGTTTTCATTTTATCAACCTCAGCAAATTGAATAGTTACACAATGGAACATCAAAATGTTTTCTATCTATCCAATAAGATTACAAGCATGGAAAACCAGTAAAAAACAAATTTTGATGTTTCACTGATAGAAATCACTGTCGTCATTATCCTCCTCCTAATCCACATTAACTTGCGTAATCAACTGTTGCACCTCATCATAATTACTTCTTCTGAAAAATCTGATAAGCCAAGACAAGTCGATGGAATCCATGAGGTTTGGAATTGAATTTGTCATCCTCTGAATGCTCAATATGAAAACAGAGAAGTTGAATTGCTTGTTCAGTAACGTGATGACACCTGCATTTCACCATACAACAAAGAAACCAACTTTACCAATAATTGTTCTTAAGATAAGATCAAGAACCTTTGAAGCAGGAGTATATGTTATGACTAAAAGCAAGGAAGCAAGTGTGCTCATCAAACTAAGCATGATCGTAATGAACCCAGTTTTGAATCACACATATGCTTGGCATAATGTTGGGATCCCGTGCTAAGTTATGATAGTACACCTGATTTGTTTTTTTGAAAGACAAACCTTGGCTACAAATTTTGTGGAAATATTGGCAAGAGCTTTGTAATGGTGATATCTTGAGATGCACATAAAAACGATAAGTTACAAGATGGGGAAATCAAATAGTGGAGATACATGATGTCATTTGTTTAGAAAGAGGTGTTGGCTTTTCTCTAGAACATTTTACATCATCCTTTCTATGCAAAGCAAATCCATCCAGGAATTTAATCATCTTGTAAAGAGGACGACAAAGGTGACTAAAAAACAAGGAGTAGCATGAAATAAATAGCTTTGCCTAAGGTCTTCGAACACAGTTTCTCAATCCTCCCTACAATGTAAAACGAGCTTGAAAAGCTTAAGCATACCATACTGCATTTGATACTGAGTTTTAACTGTTTTATTGTCATTGAAAATTTTCCAAAGGTTTGTTCAATGAAACTTGAGTACAGCACAAAAAATTTGAACATTTCTTAAATGGAATCGTGATGCATGAAATGTTCACTGACATTTCACATCACATGTTTGTTCATTCTCCGTACAATCATTTGTGGTACATGACAAAGATAGGTGAACAACATCCATAAAAAATGAGGAACCCACGCAACACAAAACACAAGAAGAATCGTTGCTGGTCCTTGAATCTCTTCATGTAGCAGATTATCTCCTTGTTAGCTTGAGTTTATTAAATATGACCAGGGAATGTTTGTTGTATGGAATGGAACACTTGAATGCCAATCGTTTTGGTTTACAAAAATAACACTTTAAGCCATTATTTTCATCTAATGTGTAGTTTTTAGAACAACACAACCCTATCTTGTCTAATTTCTTGAGAAGTACGGTACCATACGTTGAAGCAAGAAACCAAAAATATTCTAAACGTGAAAATAAATGTCACTTACCTTGATCTTCTCTTTATGGCTTTGGATAACTTGAGTAAGCAATTTCAGAATCATGGCCTTGGACCGTGCCTCATGGATCATTACAAGGCTCATATGCTAGTTGAGCCCAGCCACAATAGGTATGTGGTCTCTCAACAATTCCCATAGCTGAAGATTCATGTTTGGTGCTTCATGCAAAAAAACATTTCAACTAATAAGCACCTTGGAGTGGATGAGGCACACATTGTTTCTATATGCACCTAGCAAATCTGTGACATTCTTGTAACAACATTACACATATTAGTGCAAATTGAAAAACGGTATAACACATTGGACTCAATTGAATTTAAATGATCAAAAAAGCTAAAAACGGTTATGTCACTTCTCACAAGGTCCTCCTTCACAAGGAGTTTTGGAAATTCCATGATTATTTCAACATTCTTTCCATCATATAATGTCTGCTCATGTATGATAATGTTGTAGTCATATTGGGCCAACACACCATGTTTCTATAATTGCATGCCTACATGATCAAGAATGATCCGTGCATAAATGTCTTTCTCCTCACACTTTGGCATGAACTTTTAAGACACCAATGCGAACACCACCAGCAATGTGTAGAGGAAGTCATATCCAAGGGCAATGTTCCATTACAAACTAGTCTTTTTGACAGATCACACAACGAAATAATTATGTCCCCATCCCTTCAACCTTTGGAAAACCAACATATTCTTGTATTGCTTTTGTAAAGGTTGGTCTAAATGCAAATTTCTAAGATTTTTATACCATCACCATAGAACTAGAATGCCTCATCAGTTACGGCATGCAAGTGTAAAAGTCCAAAACATTGCTACATAAGTTGAATACGTAAAGGTAGAGAAGGTGAAGATGGTTTCCTCACTGTCAACAAGAACGATCTTGCAACAACATCATGGAAATGAGTAGATTTTGACTTGAATCTACAGAACACAACATTCATTCATTTCTATTATGAACCATGTGCACAAAATATAATGTTTACAACAATGTTGGGCTGTTTGCGTCCACTAAATGTTTTGTCTTTTAGTTCACATCGTATGGTTTGATGTATCTAGCAAGTTGCATGAGCAAAAAAGGCACTTTTAACAACTGTTATCAGCATCAAACAAAGAAAAGAAACTGATTAAAAGCAGTTTTCACCTTCTTCAACAAGTTAATGCAAGGGGAACATGGATCCTTTTGTAATGAACACCTTGACTTTGAACCTTTCGTAAAATGATACAACTCCGTCGCATTAATGTCCTTCACTCTTGTCGTGTGCATTGAGCATACGTTTTGGTGCACATCAATCTTTTGAAAGAATTTAAACTTGAACTAGCAAAACAAAATCCACTCTATGGCTATGCATCCTTTAGCGGCACAAGAAATTCACAAGAATTGTTATAGAGAAGAACATGCTTTTGTGCTGTCTCTTTGAACAGCTTGGTTTTATTGAGAATCCTCGTCTTCAACTGAAAACCATAAGAATGACCCTAGAAAATCTCTTTGCCACAATTCCAAGTGCTTCACACACTTCCAAACTCCCATAATGCTTACACATCGAACTTCACTCTGGAAATCACCTTCCATCAAGGCCCAAACATTCGCTCCTTTTCTTCAGAAAGATGAGTAGGTGTCCAAGATAAAGCTGCATGGATTCTCATTCTTTTTTTTGAGGGATGCTTTGATACCCTCAAAACCCTATTTCAACGACAAATTCTCCATATCTCTAATCATGTTGTCCATCATGCCTTTGAACGCCACCTTCATGACTTCCACCTTGATTTCAGGATCCCTCATAGCCTCATGAAAGTCCTCCTAAAACTCTTTTTGTAAAGCTTACAGTGTTCTAGGAGTTGTTTTTGTTGATCTTGCGGCTTGGCAAGTTAGTGCTATTATCATTGCTTTTGCTATAGTTGCCATAACGTTGTTGTTGCTCTTGCAGCAATAACAGCTAATGTCTTGGTACTACTAATGATGTTGTGGCTTATGCTTGTGTCAAGCTTGCTTTCTTACTTTGATCATCATGGTCTTATAATGCCAAGGTTATGGTATTCACATACAAGAAAGCATGTCCTCGGGTATGAAAAGTTTCATTCTTTGCAAGCAAGGAAGGTGGAAATTATGCTGACAATGTTGGTCCAATGGGAGCGGTGTTATGTAGGGTAAGGGCACATTTTCAACACAGTTATTAAGTGTCCATGAGGACAGATGTTCTCCTCAATTTCTCCTTTCCACGTGCTCATGGTTTCATCATTTGTGAAAAGAACTTCAAAGTCTAACATCTTAAAAGAAAGAAACACACATGTGAATAGAAGTATGTAGAGCCATTATTAGGATATTTTAATTTTAGATGAAGAAATAAAATTAGGAATTTCCTCAGGTGTTCCTTGCATCACCTTTGGACATAGTATCTATACTGACGAGTTACACTGGCAAAGCTCAAAAGAAAATCTCTTGTTTATTTAGATATACAATGCGGACCTTCACATTCTTTCCTCAAACAGATCAAACTTCCACCATTGTAATCTCCCTCAAAATCATTTGCTATATCACAGGTGCAATGTCCTTTATTCCACATTTGGGATGCAAAAAAAGCATGATTTGAGTCAAGCAATGCCACGAGGTGCATTGGCTTCATTCATCTATTGTTATGCATGGAAATGTGACACAAAGTATTGAAATCATCGTTTTGCAATTGGAGAAGTGCTTATTGTGGTGGCCATCATATAGGGCTGATGTGCACGTAGCGTTGTCTTGGAAGCACAATTGAGCATCACTCAGAGCTTTGGTATTGACCTATAGAAAAATGCTTGGTCTCGTTGAACATCAAACATAAGAGAACACATATGGAGGTAACAAAAAAGACTGCAGGTGTGGAGGGAAAAATGGGGCAGTCATGTTAAGGATACTTGAAGGGACATTATTTCATATGGGTCATGTTCAAGGAAAAAAAGTAAACATATGATAAAGCCAGAAACACCACAAACATTTTGAAGAAAATCAGTTGCAAACATTGATAATATCTCATCATCGTTAGAATGTATGTTCATCAAATCATCTAACATGACCTACAAAATATAAATTCTTTGACGTCGCTATCACTGACAATCATGGTCTTCAACTTCATGCAAGTGGGGTTGAAATTCCATGTCTAGTAGGACACAAGTTGTACTCTTCACACATCTACCCCCACTTTTTTTTAAACTTTCTTTACGAACACCTGGATGTGGTAGTACCAAAACCAATAATGTGTGCTGAAGGGCAAGTAGCACAAGTGTAAGGAGAAGCAAGGGTATCCATAATAGCAAACATAGCAAGAACAACAAGAACATTGGCATCATCACAAAAACTTGCAAAAGAAAAAGAGCAATAGTGGTGGCACAAGAAAAAGAAGACATACCTTTAGAAGAAGCTGCAAAAGTAGAAGCTATTGTAGGCTATGTAGGCTATGTATATGTATTCTAAGCCATAATGACAATGGAGGAAGGAGCCAAGGCAACTATCCATAAAGGGGTTGGCGCACTGTTGTTACATGGCATAAGAGCAGTATGAATGGTAGTGGTGTAAGCACAAGCCCTGGTAAAGGATGGAAAATCATGAGCTATAGGAGTGTAGTTTCCACTTTGAAAAAAAATTGCAATCAAATTCATGGAAGGAGAGGATGCAGCATCAGAACGGGTAACTCCATGAACACATCCTCGGCCTAGAGACGAGCAAGATCCATGGACGAACGAATCAACAATGATGTGGTGGCGCATGGGTATGAGGTATTGCTACACGAACAAAAGGATGTGCATCCGTAGAAGGTGGGAGAGATATGGTGCCTTCAGCAAAAGGTGCAGGCATGGGAATAGCATAAGCATTTTGAGAACATGCAACATTAGTGAAAGAAGCAAGTAGATGCTAGAAAACACGCAAAAGTGGAAATTTTACTATCAAGGTCGGACGCATTGCCTCAAGAAGTTAAGAATGTGAAGGAACAACTAGAAAAATTGTAATTGGAAAAGGCGTGGGGATGAGCATGCGACCACGACCATCAAGATTGCAACTAGCAAAAGGTGACCCCAAAGGAGTGGTTCTCTGGAAAGAGAGGACCCTGTAAGCTTGTTAAAAAGACAGCCATTGACATCATTTCAGTCAGACAAACAAGGATTTGGAAGATTCAGTTAGGTTTTTTACCCTCTCACTATGGAGTGCGATGCCATATTGTTCTTTGGTTTTGGATTTGCACTAGAAATACTTATGTTTCCACCAAAACCTTCCAAACAATTATTCAACCACCTACTCAACCCATCTACAGTACTTGTGAGGAACCTGGTAGAATGGTCATCCAACCATGCTGCACGTAGTCAAGAGAGGCCCTTTAAACAAATCATTGAACCTTGTGGAAACTCAGCAGCACACACCATAAATCTTTGATTTGCCCACCCTGAAATTCTTCCACTAATGTAACAATCCACCCTTTCACCCAAACGCTCACCCTCCCAGCCACCCACAAAGCAAGCCACATGTAGTTATTTGATGGTTGAAGATGGGAGTACGAGAACAAATAAATACAGGTTTTTCAGAGTGCCCCAAATTTGTAAAAGTGTGGGTAGATATCTATATCTATATTCATATCTACATCTTTATCCATATCTATATCTATATCTATATCTATATCTATATCTATATCTATATCTATATCTATATCTATATCTATATCTATATCTATATCTATATCTATATCTATATCTATTTCTATATATACATCTATATCTATATCTAAATCTATATCTATATCTATATATATATATCTCTAACTATATCTATATCTATATCTATATCTATAGCTATATCTATATCTATATCTATATCTATATCGATATCTATATCTATATCTATATCTAGATCTATATCTATATCTATATCTATATCTATAGCTATATCTATATCTATATCTATATCTATATCGATATCTATATCTATATCTATATCTAGATCTATATCTATATCTATATCTATATCTATAGCTATATCTATATCTATATCTATATCTATATCGATATCTATATCTATATCTATATCTAGATCTATATCTATATCTATATCTATATCTATAGCTATATCTATATCTATATCTATATCTATATCGATATCTATATCTATATCTATATCTAGATCTATATCTATATCTATATCTATATCTATAGCTATATCTATATCTATATCTATATCTATATCGATATCTATATCTATATCTATATCTAGATCTATATCTATATCTATATCTATATCTATAGCTATATCTATATCTATATCTATATCTATATCGATATCTATATCTATATCTATATCTAGATCTATATCTATATCTATATCTATATCTATAGCTATATCTATATCTATATCTATATCTATATCGATATCTATATCTATATCTATATCTAGATCTATATCTATATCTATATCTATATCTATAGCTATATCTATATCTATATCTATATCTATATCGATATCTATATCTATATCTATATCTAGATCTATATCTATATCTATATCTATATCTATAGCTATATCTATATCTATATCTATATCTATATCGATATCTATATCTATATCTATATCTAGATCTATATCTATATCTATATCTATATCTATAGCTATATCTATATCTATATCTATATCTATATCGATATCTATATCTATATCTATATCTAGATCTATATCTATATCTATATCTATATCTATAGCTATATCTATATCTATATCTATATCTATATCGATATCTATATCTATATCTATATCTAGATCTATATCTATATCTATATCTATATCTATAGCTATATCTATATCTATATCTATATCTATATCGATATCTATATCTATATCTATATCTAGATCTATATCTATATCTATATCTATATCTATAGCTATATCTATATCTATATCTATATCTATATCGATATCTATATCTATATCTATATCTAGATCTATATCTATATCTATATCTATATCTATAGCTATATCTATATCTATATCTATATCTATATCGATATCTATATCTATATCTATATCTAGATCTATATCTATATCTATATCTATATCTATAGCTATATCTATATCTATATCTATATCTATATCGATATCTATATCTATATCTATATCTAGATCTATATCTATATCTATATCTATATCTATAGCTATATCTATATCTATATCTATATCTATATCGATATCTATATCTATATCTATATCTAGATCTATATCTATATCTATATCTATATCTATAGCTATATCTATATCTATATCTATATCTATATCGATATCTATATCTATATCTATATCTAGATCTATATCTATATCTATATCTATATCTATAGCTATATCTATATCTATATCTATATCTATATCGATATCTATATCTATATCTATATCTAGATCTATATCTATATCTATATCTATATCTATAGCTATATCTATATCTATATCTATATCTATATCGATATCTATATCTATATCTATATCTAGATCTATATCTATATCTATATCTATATCTATAGCTATATCTATATCTATATCTATATCTATATCGATATCTATATCTATATCTATATCTAGATCTATATCTATATCTATATCTATATCTATAGCTATATCTATATCTATATCTATATCTATATCGATATCTATATCTATATCTATATCTAGATCTATATCTATATCTATATCTATATCTATAGCTATATCTATATCTATATCTATATCTATATCGATATCTATATCTATATCTATATCTAGATCTATATCTATATCTATATCTATATCTATAGCTATATCTATATCTATATCTATATCTATATCGATATCTATATCTATATCTATATCTAGATCTATATCTATATCTATATCTATATCTATAGCTATATCTATATCTATATCTATATCTATATCGATATCTATATCTATATCTATATCTAGATCTATATCTATATCTATATCTATATCTATAGCTATATCTATATCTATATCTATATCTATATCGATATCTATATCTATATCTATATCTAGATCTATATCTATATCTATATCTATATCTATAGCTATATCTATATCTATATCTATATCTATATCGATATCTATATCTATATCTATATCTAGATCTATATCTATATCTATATCTATATCTATAGCTATATCTATATCTATATCTATATCTATATCGATATCTATATCTATATCTATATCTAGATCTATATCTATATCTATATCTATATCTATAGCTATATCTATATCTATATCTATATCTATATCGATATCTATATCTATATCTATATCTAGATCTATATCTATATCTATATCTATATCTATAGCTATATCTATATCTATATCTATATCTATATCGATATCTATATCTATATCTATATCTAGATCTATATCTATATCTATATCTATATCTATAGCTATATCTATATCTATATCTATATCTATATCGATATCTATATCTATATCTATATCTAGATCTATATCTA
>SZWC01009944.1:47351-74502 GCA_023375785.1 Penium margaritaceum
TCTATATATACATCTATATGCATATCTATATCTATATCTATATGTATGTCTATAGCTATATCTATATCTATATCTATATCTATATCTATATCTAGATCTATATCTACATGTATATGTATATGTTTATATACTTATATCTATATCTATCCTTGTATCTACATCTATATCTATATCTGAATCCTTATGCCTATCCATATCCATATCCATATCCATAGCCATATCTGTATTTGTATCCATATCCATGTCCATATCCATATCCATATCCATATCTATATCTATATCCATTTCCATATCCATATCCATATCCATATCCATATCCATACCCATATCAGTTTTCATATGCATATCCATTTACATATCCATATCCAAATGCATATCTAGATTTGTATTCATATTTACATCTTTATCTATACATTCATATATATTTTCTCTATTTTTTTCTTATCTATGTCTTTATCCACATTCCTATGTGTGTTTGTGTCTTTTTCTATAATTGTATATGTTTATCTATATCTTTACTCACATCAACTTCTATATATGTATATCTATATCTATGTCCATATCTATGCATCTATATCTATATATGTATATGTATATCTACATACATGTTTATATGTTTTTCTACACATTAATATCTACATTCATATCTTTATCTACATTTGGAGCTTTATCTTTATCTATGCCAACATCTCAATCTAAATGTAAATCCATATATTTATGTATATCTACATCTATATCTATATATTTATCTATATCTATTTTGGGGGGTTGGAAATGTTTGTTCCCCAATCTAGAGTTCCTTACCCATAGGTTTTATGGATTCGTGTGGGCAAACTCATGTGACTTCGGTTGCAAACATCATTCTCTGTTTGGTCAAGTGATGAAGTGCCCGCTTTTTGTTCATGCAAAACCCTTTCATCAATACTTGTTAATCCATGCACTCCATTTTATGGAAGAATTCTTTTCGAGTCTTACAAGGATCTCTTGGGTTTATAACTAGCATAGGTTGAGGCTGGTCAACAGACTTAACTTTTTTGTTGTGTAGAATAGCGGATGTGTGTTAGCAGACCCCGTTTTGTCTATAGAAATTTGATCCCTGAATGATAATGTCATCGAAATGTTGGATGGCTTAACATTCCCACTCATCCTTTGCCAGCCGCGGCCTCTTTTTCCCGATACGCATTTCATTCGCGAAGCATTAAACGCAGTCAAGTTGTTTGACCCGCCAGCGGCCATGCACATCCACGAAATGTCGGCAGAAGTTCCTCAATCTTCCACGTCAGTTCGAGGCCACTTGCCACAGCTTAAGGGAAAATGTCGGGTTCTCGCTCCCCTCAAACAAGTCATATTCCTCAATCTTCGCGACCCAGAGGAGTACGCATCGCAAGCATTCCCGTGTCATGCTTTGACAACATTCCATATTCTTTAAAATGCGAAGACTCATTTATTCAGTTCAACAAGCTTTTGAAAAACTTGCTCGTCAATTCAGCTCAAGGTAGGGCGCGGGCGTTTGGCGGCGGGGCGAAGTCCACAAGGGTTCGAAAGTTGAAGTACAGCTACGTTGACTTCGAGCTGGACGAGATCCGACATGAATGTCCATAGATAGCATCCATAGTTTCTATCACGTTCAGTCAAGAGGTTCAACTAACATATGGTACATAACCAGATGCAGCGACGGTCAGTTCGAGACGACTTGGCCAATTGCCACACGTACTCGGAAAAATGAACCCTCAACCCTTGAAACACCATTGAAATACAACATTGATCCATGTGAAGGCTCGCCAGCATTGCGCATTGCCATGTCTGTTGCTACCAACAAGTGCGCCCCCGTTCCTCACCCGCAGCGAACTTCAAGGCGTTGACTGCCGGTGAATTTGTCCTCATACCTCGATTTTCCTGTTTCCAGCAACCCCCCCGCCCCCCTGAACATTCAGGGGTTGTGGGCTCAAGGTTCCAGCTCCTCCAGGGCTCCGCAGTAGCCTAGGAGGTTCCCTTTCCACAAATACAGAGTTAAGTCTCACAAAACATAACACACGTGCACAAGTGTATCCTAAACCTGAAATAGACCATATTTCTCGAGAGAGAACCCCCTCTACATCAGTAGCTTCACTTAAAAAATGGTTTTCCAATACATAACTTACTGGATAATGCTCATTATTTTAAGCATTATTTGAAGGATGATATTCATTATTGTAAGCATCACTATCATCCTCAACACTCATGCAATACACCATGATGCAATTCCTTCACCCTTGCACTCATAGATGTTTAATAGACCTATCAACTCTTTTTTGCCGGAGTAAACTTTCCCAATATGTTTATTTTTTCACACATGATAGAAACTACAAAAAATCATAGTCATGATTTTTGAACTAAAACATTCATAGAAACATGACCACCTGAATAGGGGATCCTCAACGAGTGACATGGGAGAAAGTAGTGAAATAAGACTTTATTCAATAAGACACAAGAGTTAACGAGAGAATTTACACATTCTTTCTGGTACCATCAGTGTGGTAATAGTTGAAGTGTCACAAGAATTTAAGATGTTTTCTATCATCACGAAACCATTGTATGGAATCAAACTTTGTCCCTTATTCTTGACCAAAAATTACCTTTTTCCTATCATCAAATGTGCATGTATCATGTATCTTTCAATGAATATAATTCTTCCCAAACAATTTATCTGTAGAAAAGTCCTCCTCTTCGCACACAAGTAAATGACCTTTATTGAGGAGGCTCTTATGACTTTCATGTGGCATCATAAGATAGTCATCACTCAAGCACATATTTTTGATGAAGTTGAATGAAATTCTTCTTGTGAATCACTTGTCTTACATTTTCCATAAATGAATGGAAAATACATTTCAACTTTACATGAACCAGTCATATTAGTTTGACGTGTCATTTCCTTGATGCTTTCATGAAATGAGGAAGTTGAACACATTCTCTCAAAATACTTCTTATCAATCGGTATAGCAAGGTAGAAGCTCATCCAATCTCACTTATTTCCTTAGATTTTTGCCATGAAAAACGTTCATGAATTTTTTCCAAAGAAAATGGTAGGATGATTTCTACTTGGTATCGTTATTTTTCTTGAAATAACTAAGCGTTTGTGCTCATGGGAGAAACAAGCATAAATGTTTTGTTATGAAAAGAAGAAAATCACTAAAAAACCTTGTAGCTTTTCTATTTCTTCTTTATTTCATTTTCATGTTTTTAATCGGTTCTCCTACTACACAAAAGAATTCAAAACTCGTACAAACCATATTGGTGACATGTCCATAATCTTATCTGTTTGAACTGATATCAAAAGTGAGGTTTTGGAGAGGGTGTCGACAAGTGTCGGAGGGTCACATTTGGCAGCGGATGGGGGGGTGGGAATCAAAAGAGGGGAGGATGTGATGGCAAAAGCGCGAGTAACAATCAGAGGAGCACTAATAAAGAGGTGGTCCATGCTGGCATCCAAGGCATGATGAACGTCAAGTTGGAAAAACGGATTACCATGGGCGTGACCTATGTAGAAGGTACACGAAAGGAGAGGGCGGGGCATGACGGCTGATGACGATAAACAACGGGGCAGGAAATTGGGGAAGGGGGCGTGGTTGAGGAGGTAATCACTGAGGCTAGTAGACGATGAGGGAGAAAGAGGGACTGTGCTGGCACCGAGAGCACTGAAACAGACTGCGGGCACAAGGCGGTCGTGACCAGAGGAGGGCTCATAGAAAAGCGGTCAAAGCAAGGGGAGCAGGTGAAGGCACAAGTGAAAAACCAGGGGGAGGAAAAACTGGAAAGGGTAAAAATGTAGGAATGGGGGAGGTAGATGGCGAGCCATTATAGCGAAATGACAGACTCAAGGGAGGAGGGGAGGGCATAGGAGATGCGGACAAGGCAAGGGCCGGGGACACGGAAGAGGACGCGAGAAGCGCATGAAGCACAAATGATGGGGATTGAGGTAGGGGCACACGAGATGCGACACGAATGGGAAGGGAGGACGGGAAGATTTTGAAGGCACCAAAAAGGGTGGGAGTCAAAACAAGGAAAGGGAAGGGAGTCTAGGGAATAAGGGAAGGAAGAAGAGCATGTAGAGTGGGAAAAATCAATGATGGCCCAGATGAGTGAGGGAGGAGGTGAGAGGGAGGGGAAAACGAGATGGGGAAGTCATGGGGGGAAGCGAGGGAAGAAGGAACAGAAGCACGAGACATTAAAAGGGGACTAAGAGATGGTGGATTCCTGGCACAAAGGAGACCATTGGTTGAGTACGTAGGAGGAGAGGTTGGAGGGAACGTGGTACGATTAGTTCCCAGTGCGTAGTATGTTAGCTCCTGAAAGAAGCATATATGACATGACTTGAGAATGTGATGCGCATCCGGATTGTAAAACTGATGTTTCCAAGAGCAAGGAGAAACTCCAAGTGTGACACAAGGATGACCAAGCAAATCAAGATTACCGCCAAGAACGAGGGTGAGATTGAAGCCATAAATCCACACAACGCGGCCTGGCTAAGGATTAAGTGTCGGCCAAAGAATAGCTCAAATGGTGTTGTGTTGGGGGCAAGAGGTCTGTGCGGAATCTGGTTCCACACCCAAATGTATTATCGTGGTCAGAGAACGCATCCAACTCTACCAAGCATGCTTTGCGTTAGGCAACAACGTTGGGACAAGAGAGGGCGTCAGCAAGTGTCAGAGGGTCAGATTCAGCTGCTGACTGGGGGATGGAAAACAAAGGAGGTGTGGAGGTGATGGAAAAAGCGTGAGTAACAATCGTAGGAGCACTCACAAAAAGGTTGTCCATGCAGGCATCTAGGGTGTGATGAACCTCAGGATTGAAAAACGTGACAACCATGGGCGTGCCCTCAGTAAAAGGTATACGGAAGAAGAGGGCGTGGCGTGACAACCGATGACGGGGAAACAGCATGGGAAGAAATTGGGGGAAGGGGCGCACTTGAGGGGGTCGTCACTGAGGTGAGGGGAGAGTGAGGGAGAGAGAGAGGGACTATGCAGGAACCGAGAGAACTAAAGCATACTCTGGGCAAGAAGTAGTCATGATGAGAGGAGGGCTTGCAAGCAACCAATAAAAGGAGACGAGACGACGGGCAAGGTGGGGACAAGCGTTGGAGAAGGGGAGGACACATGAAAGGGCACATGCATGGATGGAGAGGGGGAAGAGGGCTGGTCTGGGGGCAAGGTGGCGGAGGAATGGGAGGGTCAGAGGAGCTCAAGGGGAAAGACACAGAGGGAGAAAGCACAAAAGGACACATGAGAGGTGGGGACAAGGGAGGGGAGAGGTGCAAATAGACTGGCAAGATAGCAAGCAATGCGGGAGCTAGTATGAGGGAAGACTAGAGGAGGAAGAAGGCGTGTGCCGAAAACGGTGTCAAGGGAGGAAGAGGGGAGGAAGGAAGTCGAGATGTTAGAGGGCTAGAGAGAGGAGGAGAAGAAGAAGGAAGGGGGCTAACGTTGGCAGGAGGAGGAGGCAGTGTAACAATGGGGGGACATGCCCAAGAAGTGAGCTTGCACATCTAGAAAGAAGGGAGAGCACAAGACAAGAAACGTGCTAGGGGAGAGGGAGCACGGAGAAGAGAGAAGAGTCATGGGAACCAAGGATGGGGACGGCTGTGGAGAGAAATGCAATGAAGGCACAAAGGTAGGCGATAGGTGGAGCATCTTTCTTAGGGATGTCCTCAATGGAGAGGAGGACAAGGTCGGGACACCGAGCGGGGATGGGCACTTGCGAGGAGCCAAGGACCTAGAGAGCGCTCAAAGCGAGGGGAGCGGGTGGAGGAATAGTTCGGAAACCAGAGGGAGAGGAAAGAACTGGCAAAGGTACAACTGTAGGAATTGAGGAGACGGATGGCAGGCCATCATAGGCATGAGACGGACTCAAGGGGGGAAGGGGATGGAAAAGGAAATGCGGACCGGGCAGAGGCCGTGGACATTGAGGAGGACGCAAGAGGTGTACGAATCACGAAGGATGGGGACAGAGATAAGGGCGCACAGGACGCGACAGGCATGGGAAGGGAGATTGCAAAGGTTTTGAAGGCACCAAAAGGGGTGAAGGTCAATACGAGAAAAGGAGAGGGAGCCAAAAGGAATAAGGGGAGGAAGAAGAGCAGGTGGATTGGGCTAAACCAACAAGGGCAGGCACGAGCAAGGGAAATGGTGAGAAGAAGGGGAAGACAAGGAGGGGAGGTCACGGGGTGAAGCAAGGGTAGAAGGAAAAAAAGCAAAAGACAAAGAAAGCGGACTAAGACACGGTGGGTTCCTGGCACAAACAAGACCATTGCTCCAATACACAGTAGGGTAGGGGAAAAGGGTATGGTTCTTACTGAGTGGGCTGTATGTTTGCTCCTCAAAGAAGCAAGTATGACATGATTTGACAATGTGATGTGCATCTATATTGCAAAACTGATGCGCCCAAGAGTAAGGAGCAACTCTAAGTGTGACAAAGGGATGACAAGGCAGATTAAACTTACTGCCAAGAAGGAGGAGAGAGATTGAGGCCATAGTGCGAGACACCTTGGCCTGGCAAAGGTTAGAGAGTCGGCCAAAGAAAAGCTAAAATGGTGTTGTGTCAAGGGCAAAAGATCCATGCAGTTCCACAACCCAATGTGGAATCGTGCGACCTCAGACTAGAAACTATGACCATGATCAAGAAACCCACCCACGACCATCATGGTTCGAGAGCCCTCACTAAGGGTGTGGTTCTACCATTCTGCAACTCCATTCAACTAGGAAAAATAGAGGGTGTAAAGCTCATGAACAGCTCCCTCACCATAAAAAAGGTCGCAATGTTGCTGAAAAACTCACCACCACAATCGGAACAAAAGTGAAGGAGTTGGTTACGACTGAGACACAGGGAATGTGCATACTACGACAGGATGGTTATTGAAACATTGCTCATTGTTCGGAGAAAGTAGGCCCACGTGAAGCGAGAGTAGTATTCAATGATAAGCACATACGTAAGATGCTTTCTAAGGGAACCATCCTTGAAAGGAGGGAAGAAGTTTGCATGAACTAGTTCAAAGGATGGAAAAATGCAAGAGGTGAAAGAAGAAAATACAAAATGATGCATCTGGCCGACCGCACAAAATTTGCTATCAACAGCACATGGTGCACAAAACGATGGGTTGGACAACCCACCGGTTGGGATAGTGCAAAGGAGAGAGGTGACATCGGAAGCTGGAAGATTACCTAGGCAACTGTGAAGGAGATGCGAGTGGGCAGAGTGAGAGAGGGCAAAAAGCGCAATAGCGTTAGTCGTGTGTGCCGAGAGAGAGTGTGTGCCAAGAACCTGATAGAAGCCTTCGCCAAAGGGTTGGCGATTGTGAAGAACAACATGCCCACTGATGTGATTAGTGAGAATGACAAGACCAAGCGCACAAGTGGTATAGAATCCAACAATGTTGACCGCTAGAACAAAGAGAAGTGAGGAGTCAAAGGTAGGGACATAAAGGACAAAGGACAAAGACAAGTCACCCCCAGGGGACATTAAGCATACAACATCAACACAAACACTCTAACAAGCATGTTGTATGGCTAGGGAAAGAGGGGAGGAGGTAAAGCGCCAGAGAAAGTAGGACCAAGGCCGGCCAAGACCGAAGACAGGAATGCTTGGTCCGTGAGGGAGGCACACGCGGAGAGAAGCTTGCTTGAGAAGAAGCTCAGAGTGACCCAAGGAAGCTCCAAGACACTTGTTGATCCAACAACAAAGACAACAAAGGTCATCAAGAAGTAACGCGGCAAAGCGAAGAAAATTGGAGGAGTAGAGCGCAAGATGCGAGGCCCAGGCCTCTCGAGGGCGAGTAAGAAGAGTGGGGGTGGGGGCAAATCGACAAAGGTGTTGCAGAGCAGTGGTGGGGGAGGAACAATAGAGAAGGCAGGGGGCGCATGGTCGAGGTACGTGAGGGAAAGAGTGGGAAAGAAATTGTAGTGCTCTGAAAGCCCGTACCTATATGTCCACAAGACTTAGCAATTAGACCACTCATTGAAATTTGTGCTGACAACATTACTAGGAGCGATTGCGTGAGGCATGAGTGTGGTGGGTGGCCTTAGACCAAGGCTGACAAATTGAGTGACCGCAAGCATCATGGCGTCCGGAAAAGCCTGAGTGCAGGTAAGGATAGCATGGGAGTCACTGGTAGCGACACCTATATCGGTCACAACATCGCTTACGGTAGCAACAACCCTGGTACCTGCAACATCACCGGAGGATACAAAAACTTTGAAAATAGCAAAACCACCTTCAGCAAAGGCACCATCCGCAACAGCAGCGCCACCTGCAAGACCAGTCTACATGGCACCACCGTCGACGCTAGCTGCAGCACCACCACTAGCCCTAACCAAAGCACTGATAACACAAGCAACAGCACCGCTTGCGGTAGTGACTCATCCCAGAGGGAAACCACCACCAGGAGGGAACAAGCCACAAAGAGCGATGGCGTTCTCCAACCTCGCACAGCCGCGAGATCGTTGGCGGAGAGAGGGTGAGCCTGAGAACCACCAAGAAGCCACGGCTATGAAGTGGTAAATAACTGGTTGGGGCGCAAGGGCATCCACAATAGTTGTTGAGAGGAAGGCTTGGGGATCACAAGGAGGTCCTCACTATGAGGGCGGATGAAGAGGGGGAGGAGCAGGAACAGCGGCGAGAGCAAAAGTGGAATCTGTAGCCGCTCTTGACTAAAGGGAGAGAATTTTGGACTCGTCGGCAAGACTGGAGCCGTCAATGGTGGGGGGACTAGGGGCAAGGTAGGAGGCATCGACAAATTGTGCATTGGCAAGAGCTGCTCTAGCAACAGCCGCAACTGCTAAGGCACTCGTAAAACTAAGCTTAGGCATGGCGCTACATGAGGTTAGGAACAAAACAATAGCAGCAAGGAATAGACAGCAACAAGAGGACCAAGAAGTAAGTGGTTTGGGAGAAACCTTGGTGTGGAGTGTGTACTTAAGGGTGTTCATTAGGGGAAGAAAGTGGGATGGGGAAGTGGAAACAAGAAAGAGAAAAAAGTGCAAAAATGTCGAGTCTATCAAACGTCCCGCAAGACGCACCAAGTGAGGGACAGGATAAGGGAAACTGGGAGCAAAACATATGACGATAGGGAGATGTGACCAACTATGGAAGATAGAGATTCAAGGCACATGCGACAACAGGAGATGAAAGGAGAAACTACAACGTATGCACGAGGGGAGAAAAAACAACATGAAGAGATGGAAAGGAGATCAAAGCAAGAGGAAAGGGAGGGTGTGGAAGGAGAATAAGAGAAACAAGAGAAGGAAGAAATGAAAGAAGGGAAAGAAAGGAGGGGGCCGGGAGCCTCGCAGAAGCGAGGGGGAATGAAGAGAGGGATAAAAATGTTTTTGTGGGGAAAGAGGACAATGAGTGAGTGCGACTGACCTCTATCAGGTCACGTAGCACTACTCGCATGGTTTGCCACCAGCAACGGCAAACCACACAGAGCTAGAAATCATGCTCCTGCATAATGGAGAGCATAGCCGAGGAAAAAAGCGAATAGTCAGATCTGCGCCTAGTGTAAGGTTAACCCACAAGTAAGGCTACAACAGAAAGGAAGATTGAGACTAATCGAGGTTTTCCAACAAAGGAGCGTGAGTGTTTGATACTTTAACACACATGCGTACCTTCGTCATTGTGGTGATAGAAAGAACTAATGATGCACTTCTAATTAGGTGACTCTGACTACATTTCATAAAAATCATATGTTAATGCAACAATAGGTATGTAGACTACCCTCTTTCCTCCACCACTTGTGTTTTGTAGTGGAAAAAACCTTGTGAATATGAGTGGGTACATGTGTGTGTGTGTCTGTTTGTGTGTGTTTGTGTGTGTGTGTGTGTGTGTGTGTGTGTGTGTGCTTTTATGCGTGCTTGTGTGTGTGTTTGTCTTTGTCTTTGTATGTGTGTGTGTATGTGTGATTGTGTGTAACAACATTCACATGTAAGGCCTATGAATAATCTTGATGCTTGTATCTTGCCAAAAAGACTAAGGAGAGGGTTTCAATGAGGAACAATGTCTTAGAATAGCACATGAGAGTAGATGGCGACGAGTATTGTTTTATGTAACCTTCATCAAAATGATATTGTCTCCAATATAATTCATCATGATATTGAAGGGAATGGTTTTAAATGAAAAAATGAAAACACTATGAAGGAATCTGAACAAAAAGAATTTTTTTAGCATGCAAGGGGTATTTTATATAAAAACAATGGATCAGATAGCATTTAAAGTTTAAATATTAAAATTATTTGCCACTCATTTGGCCAGGAAGACACAAAGAAATAGGGGATATTCAAGAAGACGCTTGAGCTGTAGAACATGCTCCAAATATACACTAGCTAGTGAATGCATGAGAATGTGTGCCATGTGCCTTTTTGATGGTGTAGCCTATTCCTTGGAACATCGCTTCATGAAGATGATCCCTCAGTTCCTTGAGTAAAAGTTACACCAATGATGTAAACTATTTCTTCATGTAATCAAGAAAATCAACATTATTTATGATTATCCTTTCAAATACCATTCTAGATCTCACAAACTCCTTCACCATATCCATAGCCATTCTTTGTACCCTCAAAAGAACTAAGTCGCTCTTTGACATCAAAGATGAATCATCATATGTATGTGCTTGTGCGCATAGTTCCCTAGTCCATTTTTTCAGTGCTTTAGTGCATCCTCCTCCATTCATGTGTAGCAGCACCTTCCCCCTTCCTTTAGGGAATGTTGAAACTTCATACCCCTCACGGAAGTTGATAAATATCCCAAAAGGGTTCACTGGCAAGGCATGCCCTTAGGTACACATCACCCTTGTTTCTTACATTGGTCATGGCATATGAATCCTCTGCCCTCCTTCCGCCTTGGCGCCTGAAATGGTAATGTATTCACAGTCGTTTATGTCAAAATACAATTGCTTTCAGTTGCGTCATAACAAGCAACATGTCCTTTCACCCCATGCGTTTACTCTTGAAACATCCCTTCTTAGAAGCATCTGTCCTTCCTCCCTCCCTTTCTCCCTCCGTACCCGTGGCCCTCCCTCTAGGTCTCCCTTTGTTTCTTCATCTATTCGTGTCTCCCTCCCTACCTTCATTCATCTGCCCTTCCATCACACCATCCATCTGCTTCTGTCCATCTCCCAATCTATTCATCCTTCCCTATTTTATTCTCACCATTTTTCCACTCATCCTTCTATCCATCCATTTGTTTGTTCATCCATTTACTTTTGCTACATCTGTACATCAATCCATCCATTTACCTTTCTTTCTCCTTACCTTCAATCTACCCCTTCATTTCATCATGCCTTCCCTTCTCCCTAAGTCTATCCTTTCTTCTACCTCCNCTCCCTCCCTACCTTCATTCATCTGCCCTTCCATCACACCATCCATCTGCTTCTGTCCATCTCCCAATCTATTCATCCTTCCCTATTTTATTCTCACCATTTTTCCACTCATCCTTCTATCCATCCATTTGTTTGTTCATCCATTTACTTTTGCTACATCTGTACATCAATCCATCCATTTACCTTTCTTTCTCCTTACCTTCAATCTACCCCTTCATTTCATCATGCCTTCCCTTCTCCCTAAGTCTATCCTTTCTTCTACCTCCCGTTGAGTTGGACCGTAGCCTCATGAACATGATGGATTAATTCCTTAAGTGAAAGTCACACGAAGTTACATTTTTAATGTAAATAACTTCTCTAAACTGTGTGGTTGCATACATCGCTATGGGATCCATGAGGGAGTTATACACTGGTGTTCAGTCCCTATTATAAATTATTACATAATCCTAATGAAAACAATATGCAATTGAAGTTATATATACTCACATATGCCAAATAAAATTATTATACCTTCTTAAATGAAAACAATTGTTTTCACTACTCAGAAGAAGAAATAAATGAGGTTGAGTAAACCTTAAGCTCTTGCGGCTGGTTTTATGTGAGTAGGAAGCAAAGTTAATGAACCTAGTTTGCTCTTCATTCATCATGTTCATGAATGAAATGATTGGAGCAAGATCTAAGTGCGTCCATAGAGTTGAAGAAACAAGTTGGTGCAGATTCTAGACCAAGGATAGGATGGAGGAATCTAGGAAGAATTTGCAAGACTATGATATCCTTTTTATCCATTACTTATGACCGGTTGTTCTCAAGTTCATGAACAATTTGAAAGAGATGCAATTCATGAAATATGTGACAAAGTGTTGAGGCGTTTTACATAGGATGTGAGTGGATATCATTTCATTCCCTACAAGGGTCATTTTTTTGTATCCCATGTTTGCATCATATTCTCTATTCTTCAATCAAAACATGAATTCTTGAAGATGAAAATTCAAGTGACAGAATAAAGATAGTCATTATAATGGCTGTAACCAAATGAAGGGTCTCACCATTTGGCATCAGAAAACATGAAAACTGACATTTGTATGGAAGAACACATGTTTCAAAACATTTGCTCAAAAAAATACTTTCATGGTGTTGTGTGTTTTGAAGCACGTGTGCAAGAAAGATGAACATCGGATTGCTACATATGAAGAACTCAAAGTCCTTGAATAGAAGCTCCCTCTTCAAGGTAGTTATGGAATAATGTGAGAGATTTTGCTAAGCTTGGAATTTATAAAACAGTGGGTGTTGGCACTACAGTAGAGGGATGTTTGGCGTAGAAAAACAAGGTGGGTTTTGAAAAAACATGGAGGCAAAAGATGGAGGGATTTTAGAATTCATCCCATTAAAAGTGACTAGCATGAAAAAAGGGCCTTGAGGAGAGAATGCGAGGATGAACATCTATCTAAGGCCCTACTTGGTAGCAAGTTGTGGAAAGATTTGGAAGAGAGTTAAAAAAAACATGATAAAGTTCATTGAGGGCCACTGAAGGAACGGATGATCCAAAAGGAATTGGAGTTCGAAGGATGGCTTATTTTAAGGCAAATGATATCAACCTAATGTGTGGAGAGGGAGTTACTAGGCACATGTGGAAGTGTAGGAAAAAACCATAAATACTTATGGATGGAAAGGGAGTGAGAATGTAGAAACAATAGAGAGCATAAAACATGAAGGAGAAACCTGAAGTTGTAGGGTAGTTAGGAAATGAGCGACTATTGGAGGGGAACATAATGTTGTTAGAGGTAAGGAGGGGAGAAAATAAAACATTTGAGAAAGTGGGATAATACTATTCTTTCTGGTATGCCCCTTGTCCAATCAGCGCCAAATTTAGGCCGGCATGCACTGCTCTACGGAGCAAGTCCCCCGCAGGATGAACCAAGTATGCACTACGCTTATAGCGCAAATCCCCTAGGTCCACTCCTTGGATTAAATAAGCAAGCGGATTAATTCTAGGATCGCGGGTTCAAGTCTTGCCTAGGGCGCTAGGTCGCGCCTAAAGGGGGCTAAGGTGCGCGAGCACCTAGGGGCCTAATGTGCGCCCACACCACCTTAGAGATCGCGCTAGGGCTCCTTGTTCTCAAGCCAAGGCACCCAAGCTTGCCACAGCTATATGTACTACTCATTTGCTCATTTTAAGTGTCCACTTCTTACCCTTGAGACTTGTACTGAAAACTTAGGCATAAGTTGGCCAACCAAGGGCAGATGTAAAAGACTTGGGACAAGCTAGAAGGGGAAACCAAGAGGCCACGGATGGGACAAGCTTTGTGAGCTGAACAGTGTGGGAACACGATCCTAAAGGAGATATCTTCTCATAGCTCAAATGCTATGAGCGGTCAGTGGATGTCACTTTACTCCGTTTTCTAGACCATTTGTCTCAAGCGGGTTGACAAAGGGTTATGGGCCCACACTGACCAGTGACCATTGCAAACCCTCCACTCACATAAGTGGCAAGTTCATCGGCATCCAAGATCCGCAGCGTTAAAGCCTCAGCTCCATCTGATCCATCGTCCGACTACCTACGCCTAAGGTGCGTACACGTGTGAGAGGACAGACACCAGTTTAGCTCGTGGTCCAAACCGCTCTCCACGGACAAGGAACAAGGCGACGCTCTGCCCTTCTGAGTATGACCCTCGAGTCCTAACAAGACAAGCTCTGCCCTTGTGGGTACGACCTCGTGTCTCTAAGAGCACTTCCTCCAAAGCTAGGGGCCATCGGCTAGAGGGGCATGCAATGGACTGCACCTTGACAACTTGGTAGCAGACATTGGCCTCATCAGCAAACATTGGTCTCAACAAAGTAGCGGAGAACGCACAGAGTCAACGAGAGGACCGCTGACCGACTCGGCACCATGCCGGAAAATCAGGCGCTCACTCTCCCCTCAAGGCCTGCTAAGTTGGGCACGGCCAATGCCATAGCAAGGTTTGATGGAAAAGCCTTTGGGACCTCAAAATGGAAGTTTGAGGTGGTAATGAGGGTGCGAGGGTACCTCAAGATGCTGCAAGGGACGGAGGTGGAACCCGAGGACGAGACAAGCCAAGAGAAGGATGCTTGGCAAGAGCGTAGCGATATTGCGAGTGCTTCTTGTCACTTCAATCCCTCCATCCCTCCTATCCCACATTGAGGGGTGCATAACGGCAGTAGAGGCTTACACCAAGCTGACAAACATGGACCAATCGATCCCCCTTGCTAATCGGCTGTTCATCCTACAGTGCCTCATCGAATTGTGGGTGGGCGTGGGAGAGTCGATCCACGACTTCCTCAAACAGTTCGAGGGACTGCTCCAAGAAGCCCGTGTGATGTCCTGGCATCTCGACCAAGCCATGCAAGCCATGATCCTCCTCATGGCATTGTCGCCAAGCTGGGGCCCAATGATCACCACTCTGGGTGGTTGGGTGGTGTCAGAGGTCACGTATCCATGTGTCTCCAAGTGCGTGCGCAATGAGGCCATGCGGTGCAGCAACGGCGTCACCAATAACGAAGCATACGCAAGTGGCTCAAGCAGCACTAACTCCAACCAAGGTAACAGTGGAAGCAGTGGCGGTGGCGAGAAGAATGCCAAGAAGAAGGACAAGTGCCATAGCTACGGCAAGGCACAACACTGGGCTAGGGAGTGCAGAGCTCCCAAGAAGGAAGGCGGCGGCGGTGGGAGTGGGAACAGCAACCACAGTAAGAAGGTGGACAACTGAATGAGCATGATGGCAAAGAGCGACCCTTCGGCAAAGGGGTCGGCACTACTTTGGCCTAGAGTCTTCAAGCTTGACTTAGGCACCGACTACCACACCTCTCACATCGTCCACTGCCATGTTCCGATGTGCCAATGTTGGCATTAATTACATAGCGGGTGCAGGAAAGAAAGTTGTGAAAACTCAGCTCAATGGAGCAGAGAAGGAGTTGCACCTTCAAAACATTGTCTACATGCCCACATTTGCCGCAAACCTCCTGTTTGTTGCTAGGACCATCGATCACGAGATGACGGTGATATTCACCAAGAAGGAGGCGGTGATCCTCAAGAACAAGGACTTCACTGTCTCCTACGCCACATCAGGCGTGATCGCCCAGGTACTAACAACCAACGAGCTCTACGTGCTACATACTGAGAGCGATGATGAGGGCCACACTGCGACAGTAGAGGCAGTAGCAGATGTTGCACCACCGGTGAAAACCAAAGCACCATCCAAGTTGCCTGCTAAGACAACCAAAGATGCGGGAGCAGCAACTACTTTGTTGTGGCACAGACGCCTTGGGCATGTGGCTGACAACACCCTGCAGGTCATGCAAGATCAAAAGCTGGTACGCAGGCTGAAAGGGTGCGCGCTCAAGGGTGGGCACAATCTAGGGTGTGAGGCTTGCCTAAAAGGCAAGACAAAGCGGAAACGCTTCAGCAAGAATGGTCGCAGAACGTAGGCCATACTCGACTTGATCCACCGCGACGTGTGCAGCCCAATGCGCACAGCGTCAAATGGAGGTAGCAAGTACTTCTTCACCTTCATTGACGACTACTCCATAAAAGTGTTCGTCTACTTCCTCAAAAATAAAGGAGGGGTGCTGGAAAAGCTGTAGGAGTTTGTCGCCATGGTGGAGCGGCAGACTGGAAAGAAGGTCAAGGCTTTGCGTAGTGACAACGAAGGAGAGTACGAGGGGTGCAAGCCATGGCTCAAAGCACATGGTGTGACCGCAAAACGAACAACCCCTACACACCACAAAGCAACGGCGTGACCGAGCGCTTGAAGTAAACCATTTTGGGCATGACGCAAACCATGTTGTTTGACTCAAAACTACAACCGCATGTCTGGGTAGAAGCTGCGCATACCGCCTGCAACCTCATCAACCTCATGCCAACCGTAGCAAGGGGGAAACTACAGAGGAAAGCAAGGAGCGAATGACGCCACAAAAGGCATGGTCAGGAAAAAAGCCTGATGCCTCTCACTTGAAAGCATTTGGTTGCATCGCTTGGGCCAAGGTCCAAGACGGGCGGGGAGGCAACAAACTGGATGCACGTGCGCGCAAGTGCGTGATGGTCGGCTATGAAGACGCGCACAAGGCGTATAGGCTATGGGACAAGGCAGTTGGGAGAGTCTTCACCGCCCGAGACGTAGACTTCAAGGAAGAGTCAAACGGAAAGGAAGAGTTGCTCGACCATGAGGACTCTCCCAAACAGGGAGAGCGGATTGTGTTGCTGAAGGCGGGAGATGTACCCCCTCCTACTTGGTGTCGAACGCTAAAGCTTCAGGTAATGACAACTGCTGACACAAGGAGAGCGTCCACTCAGGCTGAAGTGGAGACGGATTCCGACACCTTATCAGAGACGTATGAGGCCTCTTCAGAGGCCAATGGCTTTACACCTCTTGCTACCTTATCTGGGGAAGCATAGGAAAAGCATCATGAGCAGCCACCACCAATACCGCTAACGCGCAGCACGCGCCAAAGCAAGCCTGTGCAAAAGTAAAATGTAGGGAATGCCGAGAGGACCGGCATGAGCTGGTCGTGCCTTGCGCATGGAGAGCTAAGCACCATCGCTGAAGCACTCTCGCAGCCAGATGCCGCAAAGTGGAAGGAAGCGATGAAGAGTGAGCTGGCCTCCATCAAGGAGAATGGTACGTGAGGGCTGGTGGACAAGCCATCCAACGCTCACATGGTGGGCGTGAAGTGGGTCTTTTGCATGAAGCAAAAGCAAGATGGCAGCATCGTCAAGTACAAGGCAAGAGTAGTGGCAAAGGGATTCTCATAGATAGCAAGGTATGAGTACAACAAGACCTACTCTCCTATCCTTGCCTTTACCTTGATCTGATCCTTCCTGGCTGTGGCTGCTGCACGCGACATGGAAATTCACAATATGGACGTCAAGACGGCTTTCCTCTATCGGAAGCTGAACAAGGAGATATTCATGGAGGTACCTGAGGGGGTCTAAGCCAAGCTAAGGCAAGTTTGCAGGCTGGTCAAAGCGCACTACAAGCTCAAACATGCCCCAAGGATCTGGTATGAGGAGATGGATGGCTTCATGGGAACCATTGGCTTCGCGCACTGCCACAACAATCCAAGGGTGTATGTGCGTGCGGATGACCAAGGGCTGCTACTAGTCGCACTGTATGTGGATGACTTGATTCTGATCTCTACCTCCAAGAAGGCCCTCGTGATCCTCAAAGAGAAACTCAGCAACAGGTTTCAGATGAAGGACATGGGAGAGCTCGAGTACTACCTCGGCATCGCCATCCAACGCAACTAAGTAGCAGACACCATCGAGCTCAACCAGACAAAGTACATCACTGAGGTGCTTCGGCACTACGGCATGGAAGATTGCAAACCCCTCAGCACTCCTCTCCCCACTGACACCAAATTCACCTCTTCTCACTCCCCCAGCACGTAAGCAGAGCATCGTGAGATTCAGAATGTCCCCTACCAGCGTGCGGTAATGAGCATCATGTATGCCATGGTTGGCATACGGCCTGACATTGTGTTTGCTGTGCGGATGACGAGTCGGTATGTGGCCAACCCTGGGCCACTCCACGGGCAGGCCATGAAGCAAATTCTCCGCTACCTTAACAAGACATGACACTGGGGGCTGCGCTATGGTGGCCTCCAAGGAACAAACCCTCTGCGCCTCAAATGCTACACCGACGCAGAGTCGCGAGGCAATCTAGACGACAAGACGTCCACCTCATGATTTGTGTGCACCCTGAACGGCGGAGATGTGTCTTGGCTGTGCAGAAAGCAAGATTGCATCTCGATCTCCACCGCTGAAGCTGAGTATGTTGCACTCTCAGAGCGTGCAATGAGACATAGTGGCTGCGCAGTCTGCTTGCTGAGATGCAAGCACCGCAGAAGGAGGAAAAATCGTGCACATTGACAACAAGAGCGCGATTGACATCGTGTACAATAATGTGCTCTTCAAGCGGACGAAACACATTGACATCCACTACCACTACACACGCAACTTGGTCGCCAAGAACATGGTGGATTTGAAGTCAAGACAAAGCAGATGCTTGCGGACTTCTTCACAAAATCGCTTGATGGTGACCAGCACAACGTTGGTGCACAGGGCATTGGACTGGTAAGCACCACAGACAAGGGCTGAAGAGGCGCCCTGACACATGGAGGCTGACATCACAGGGCTTCGCGCCACTGCAAGAGTCTAGTCACAGATGGACATAGGTGCAAGGGACAGTTTTGTTATTTCTGGTATGCCCCTTGTCCAGTCAGTGGCAGATTTATGCGGGCATGCACTGCTCTACGGAGCAAGTCCCCTGGAAGACAAACCGGGTATGCAGTGCGCTTGTAGCGCAAGTTCCCCAGGTCCACTCCTTGGATTAAATGAGTAAGCAGATTAAATTTAGGATCGCGGGTTCAAGTCTCGCCTAGGGCGCTAGGTCGCGCGCCTAAAGGGGGCTAAGGTGCGTGAGCACCTAGGGGCCTAAAGTGCGCACGCACCACCCTAGAGATCGCGCTAGGGCGCCTCGGGCTCAAGCGAAGGCAGCCAAGCTCGTCAATGCTATATGTACTACTCATTTGCTCATTCTAAGTACCCACTTCTTACCCTTGAGACTTGTGCTGAAGGCTAAGGTATAAGCTGGCCAACCAAAGGCACATATAAAAGACTTGGGACAAGCTAAAAGGGGAAACCAAGAGGCCACATAAAGGGACAAGCTTTATGAGCTGAACAGTGTGGAAACACGATTCTGAGGGGGATATCTTCTCATAACTGAAATGCTATGAGCGGTCGGTGGATGTCACTTTACTCCGTTTTCTAGACCGTTTGCCTCAAGTGGGTTGACAAATAGGACGCAGAGAGATTTCACAGGTGTAGGAGAGATGTGGAGGTGAAAACATAAGGAAATACTCCACAATAGATAGGGTTAAGAATATTGCACAAAAGGTAGTGATTGGAGAGGGGTTGGCAAGAGAGGGGAAGGGGTGAGAGGAGAGAAGATGCACAGTTGGTGGAGGAGGACCAGTCGGACAGTGAGGAAAGTTAGAAGGTTGGAAATGAAGGAAGGAAATGATTTCAAGGGACAAAATGAGGTCGTGGTTTGTGTAAAGAGAAATTGTAGAAAAATGGAAGTGAAGTCATCAGAAGAATAAAAACAAATCGACCTAATCATACAGAAGAGCAAGGAAGGAGAAATCAAAGATGCATCAAGCTTGAACAAGTTAGCAACCCAGGCAGCAAAGGGAAAAAGGTGAAGAACGCGTTTTTTAAGAAGTCAAAAATAACTCACAATTAAGAGGGTTATGGAGGTTGAGGCCAGACCTGCAAGACGGAGGCCAAAAACAAGTATGCAGGGAGGACAAGGTGGAGAAGGCATAATAAAGATGCAAGTTTTAGAAACAAAAATAGAGGGATAGCACGATGGTGAACATATTGCTATTGAAGAATTAATGCAAGGAGATATAAAAGGGAAGGAAAACAACGGAAGGGAGTAAATCACACTTAGAAAAAGAAAGGATTTCACTTACACAAAGAAGAAATATTTTAGGTGCAAGATGTTGTCCTTGGTTGGAAGGTCACAAAAAGAAGCGGGTGAGTGCAAGGATGAAAAAAGGCATGATAAAAGAAGGGGAGTGGAAGACAAATTGTGCAAATCAAGGTGGAGGAGGGATGTGGGCAGGTCAAGGCTGGAATAAAGAAAAATATAATGAGATCGTAAAATATAATGAAGGGGAAGGCATCCACAGAGAGGGAAGGGGAAAACCAAGAGAAAAACATCATCTCAAAAAGAAATATCATTCAACCTGAAGAAAAGGGGAATTCATAGAATGTTAAAAATCAAACGGTATGCATTGGGTAGTCTTGATGTAAATTCTCAAAAACAATGCATACAGGATAAAAGAAATCTTAAGAAAGATTATAAGCACAGATGAAAATAAGCAATGTGAATTCTGAAGACAATAATGGAAAACGTGATGTCCTTATCAATGATGTTGGTGATAATAATGATGATGAGGATGATGATCACAATCATGGCAGCTGTGTTGGATTGGGAGAGAGACAATGAGAGATAGAGATAAAGAGAGAGAGAGAGAGAGAGAAAGAGAGGGATAGTGAGAGAGAAAGAGAGAGAGAGAGAGGGAGAGAGAGGGAGGGAGAATAAGGGAGCTACGAAGGGAGAGGAATTCACATGAAAGGGTTTTCAAGGGATGGAAAGCTTGAGGTTGTTGAGTGGGTGGAAGAATGAGAGCAAGAGAGGCAGGGAGAGATCTACAAAGGGAGAAGAAGGAAAAGGAGAAAGAGATAACAAGAGATAGATATGGAAATGGAGAATGAGAGAGAAAGGCTTTTTGGGTTAGAGCGAAGAGAGGGAAAGCAATGGATTAAGATGGAAAGGAGGCAATAACAATGGATTTAATGATGACTTTTGTGACAAAGAGGGCTGGAGAGGCAAGGTGAGGAAGGGCGTAGGAAGAGAGGGAGAACAAGAATGAAGGAGGAAAGAAAGGATGAGAGCAAGAGCAAAAGGCAAGATGGGGTAAAGGAGAGAATAAAAAGGAGAGGGGGATCATGGGACAAAGAGAGGGTTTAACATAGGAGTGATATAGAGAGAGGGAGGGGCATGGATCATGAAAAAGTGGGAAAGGATGGAAGGTGGGAAGGATCAAAGGATGTTGAAATAGATGGAAGGAATGGAGATTGTGTGCTAGCCTCAATTGGATGGTCTAGATAAAGATGAGTAGCAAAAATGAACAAGGGGAGGTCGGTGCACACCTTAATGTGTGTGCAAGCGTGTAGGATCATGTTGGGGAGCACACAAAAACATGTGGAGTAATCTAAAATTGTTACTCAAGTGTCAACATACAAGGCTATACGAACATGATGAGAAATGCTAGGTGACCGGAGTTCGTTGAGTTGTGCGTATCTCTTTATATAGTTCAAAGGCGCAACTTCATGTATTTCATCTACCCATCTTCCAAGAATAAAATCATTTTGTGGAGGAACAGCTAAGATATGGAAGTTTCCATGAACCATAAACATATCCCAATAAGAGCACCACTAGCGGTGGTGATGTTTGCACAAAACGTATTCATTCTGGCGTACAACCCTGCTATAGCACAAAGCACAACACTCAAAACTGATGACTACAAAGATGCACGCAAAATGTGGTTTCTAAACATCCTCTTCCTTAATGAAAGATCAGCAATAGCCTCAAGGGAAATCAAGAGAAGTGAAAACATTTTCATGCGTAAGTTAGTCAAAGAGCGCCTCAATTCTTGGGAAGGGGAAGAAATTTTACCTTGTAACTCTGTTCAATGTACGGTTGATGATACACATGCGCAAATCTCCTTAAATCTTGTACACAAACAGGATGGGAGCTCTCCATGGAGATTTTCTTCGTCCCGTCCATCTCTTGGCTTAGTCTTCATTGAATTTCACTTTGGCTCCTTCATGGTAAGCAAAAATGAGGTGATAATTGGTTAGAAAGGATGGCCCCGCACCTAGACCAAGAGGGATTGCATGACCAAAATCATGTTGTGACTAAGGCGGTTGTCATCTACTGCGCTCCTTGTGTCTCTGCCTTCTCTAACAGAAGAATATGTGCCGACCATGTCTTCTTTGCCAGCGGTGCTAGCAAGGCTCTTGATATTCTTCCAAATGTGTGGAGCTATAGACTACCCCTAAGCTTGCTCATTTCCCTTCACGCAACCCTTAGCCATGGGGTTCCCTTTGATCTCAATCTTTGTGAAAGCAACAGATGCAACATGGCCGTTTTCGTCCCAAAAGCTCTCTTTGTTCGCAGCATCGTCCAAGGAGCACAATGCTTGGAGGTGCTTGGGCCACTCTCCATTGCTGGAGTGTGTAAAGGGCCTCATCCTGCCACGAATATGGAGACCACATCCCACCATAACTTGCGAGGAGGGTTGAAAGGGGTGAAGAAAGGAAGCAGGAGGGTGCAAGGTTGGTATGGTGCAATGGCAAGTTAACCTTGAATGTAGAAATAACCTGTTTCAATGTTTTCAAGCACTTGTTGAAGAAAAAATTCAAAAAGTATTCATTCCTAGAAAATTACCAATTTTTTGCAAAGAAAACTGCCCCAACCCTCCATTTTTACCTTACAAATGTGACGTAAGGTAGAACGCAAAGGAAAAGTATGAAAGCAATTTAAATGAAACTTGGCGTCTCTTCCCTTGCAATGTCAAAAAGAAACATCTTTTTCTATTGAACAAAATAAAGAGAAACAACCTGCTTTTGAAGGTTTTGGTGCCTAGGATATATTCAGAAGGAAAGGGGTCCAATGATAACAACTCATGCTATGCTGAAGAAGGTCATTTGAAGAGTGTTCAAGCTGCATGTTGTAATTAGATTTTAGAACTTTATTCGAGCTATGCAGCCCCATCAAAATTAAGGTATGTTTATGAAGTAAGTGGCCTGCTAGATTGGTGGTGTGACATGGCAGCAAGGTGTGCAAAAGCAAACACGGCTACGTTTTGTATAGCACAACATGGCCTAGTATACTGCTTTAACATGGTTTCAAGGATGGTGGATTTGTTGGCTAATACATTTTCTCCATTGAAATTGAGTGAGGAGGGGTTTGAGTGGCAGTGGCACGTTCTTCGCGGTAACACAATAGATTCTTGTTGGTCCAATGAATATGCCAAAAAGGGTGAATACTTGGTCCAACACGAATGTAATATGATGAGCAAACAAGGTGCAAGCCCTTAAGACACAATTTCTTATCGATATCATGAATGTTGCATATGGAGATTTGTTTTGATGCGATGTGAAGCTTGTCATAAATGACTCATCCCACAAGTATGTCCTTGCTCACAATTGGTGCGTAGAGTCCATTATAATCACAGGGAAAAAAGAAAAAGAAGGATGGAGGATATTATTATTTTTTTCAACCAAATGAAGGGTCTCCACCCGATTCATTTCTATTTTCTATAAAACCCATTGACAAGTATTTTGTACCTAGAAACTGCAGGTTTTTTTGCTGCAGTTCACGGTTGGGGGTTGGTTGCAGAATATCTTTGCACATGTAAGAGGTAAGTTGCCACCACTTTCTCCCTTAGGCCTGTTCGTGTGGCCATCACAATTATAAAATCGTGCTTGCCATGCCACAAAATGATGGTGGAATTCGACAGGGTGGTTTGTCGTAACGCGAGACCTTGACCCCTCACGAGTCCCCTCATCATGTTGAGGGGCCTTGTGAGGGACCCCTTCATGGACATGGTCCCTTTTGATGTTGCATTATGTCAATCCCAATGCAATAAGGTGGGCCCTATGGATCCCATCCCGATTATTAGTAAGGGGCTCATGTTCTGCTAGAATAGCTTGCAAGACCTTAAGCAGTGGCCGAATAGTTCAAGGTTACATCCCGTCCCCCTCCTGGAAACTTCAAGCTTCTACAAATCTTCCATTTTCTAAGGCTCATTGGCAAGGAATCCAACTCACAGTTTAGACATTGATTTCCCAAACATGGGATGCTATAGACATTATAGGAATGAAGGCGCCGATCAAGGAAATGTGTCAAATTGGTGTTTTTTATGTCAAGTTTGTTTCATAATGCTTATTAGTATGATACATGTAAAAGAAACACATGGGGAATTTGAAAACAAAAATCCGAATCCATAGAAATTTAAGTCAAAAATCTACGAGAGTAAAGATGGATCCAAGATATGGCCAGATATGTCAATAAACTTTCCATTAGTCCCACAGCCCTTGCAGTCCCTCCTTTGTATAGTTTTTAGAAATGGTGCAAGGGATGCTGTCTTCATTCTGATGTTTCTCCAATGGATGGAATGTCTAGCCATCCAAAGTAAGAAAATGATAATGGAACATTTCTTTGGTTCATATCTAGTCTAATGATTTATTGAGTTTAATCAAGATGTGCATGACTAGCTGAGCATAGATTGTTTTTGACCTAATCAAATGAATAGATAGTCTCTTTACACTATATTATTCCTTGAATTTGTTCAAAGTTAAAAAAAACATTATTGGATCCCTGATTTTGTTTTGTTTTTATATTTTCGTAATTTAGTGAGTGATTTCCCTAATACCTTCATGTTTTCTCTGCTCCTTAATTTTTCAAAGTGTAGCTTAGTTCCTCTGGTGTGAAAAAAACCATTTGACAGTTTAAAGTTTTACGTTGTAAATGCTGCATGTGCGCATAATGCACACACTGTAATGGTGGCATGTGAGTGTGTGCATGCGTGCACACTCTGACGTGCTACAAGAGCATGCTCATTTCTTTGGACCGCGTGGGTAGCACATTTTGAGCACCCACAGTCTGTTGTTACATGTTATTCTTGTCTAATGACAAAAACATTTGGATGTTGTTTTCTTTTTGGTGTGGGAAACCTAGGATAACAAAATGAAACAACCGATTCATGTAAGGTACTTGGAGTCATGGTAATGAACTAGGGAAAAATTATTGAATATTATACAACATAAGGATCCCCAAAACATTCAACACATTGGCCCAAATGAGCAAATTTTGAATGTGCGCTTGTTTTTAGCGGCATTGTACAATAACATCCTTTGGTTCTTCTCCAAGCATGGTGGCCACTACAGGAAATGGTGAGTATGAAGACTATTTTCTCCCACTATCGACTTTACTCATCCAATGGTGCTTGTTGATGGTTCGTGGGCGAACGTGCGAGATATGAGTGGCATACAACTTTCTTTCTCTGAACTGTTTTTCGATTGTCGCGGAGAGAAATTCTTGCTGGTGGATTGGTTTCAATGACCACGCTTGGAAACAAGCAAGTGAGAGTCTCGCTTCTTTCGGTTATGAAGTAACTAATTGACATTAGTTCCTAGACCTATTTTGAGACGTACGTCAACTTACGACTTGTAATCATTACCTCTTGTCCCTAAAGAACGAAGTGGATACACCAGCTACAATCAACAAGGTCAAAATTTTAAGGCGTACTAGGTTTGATTCCCTCTCACGATCCGGACCCATCAATAAGATGAGCACATTTGACCACATCATTTTTTGGATATGAGATGAAGTAGCGAGGAACAACACATACACAGTTCAAGGTAGATGAAGATACAAACCTGGCTTCAGATTGCAATTGATCAAAATCTGAAATGTTCAATCTAAATGCTAAATAGGGAAATACATCATAGAATAACTAAAATTATAACAATGTTTATGTAACATGTACTGTAATTTCAATAGCTTTATTGACATTACAATTCGTGGTCACGGACAACGTCACGATGGATCAGTCACATAGGATGGTCGAATCATAAGTGTACAAGGTAAAAATCTACAGAAAACGAGTTCATTTGATATTTTTTATTCCATTTACACTTATTCAAAGTCATAGATCGATGCATGTACGTCTGAGCATACATGAATACATGTATGGATACAATGAAAGTGTGAAACACAATGCTTGGAAAACTTTCGCGTGGGAAAATGACTAGACAAGAAATTTCATACATTCTTTTCATTTCAAGTTTTTATTTTAAACTAATGATTCAAAAGATTCTTTTTAGAGAACATCACATTTGGTTTTTTCTTGAAAAGAAGACACAAACATGGATTACTAAGCAAGAAAGTTAAACTTACACGAAGAAAGTGAATGCAAGAGTTCTTACATGATTCTGTCATTTCCTATGTTTTCACTCACTGCTTTTGTGTTCCATTTTCAGCCAAAGTTGCATAAGTTACTACAAAACCCTGTATATGTTTGTGCAACGTTAAAAACGTGTTGAATTTTGGATAGCTTTGGGGCATGGACAACTTACATGGACACGAGGTCGAATGCTCCTTTGCAAGTTTCATGGATTCGGACACGCTTCGACATCACTTTGTAAGAAAACGAGTTGTAAAATCAAGTCATCAGGAGGATTGAATGACTCCACTTAGATGTAGAAGATAGTTTTGAGGTCCAGATATAACAGTGGACTGATGAAGGCAACGGTGTCGACGACACCTCGGACTCAAGTACTGATTCCGGAAAATTTCTCAGGAATTACGTGTGGCATACAATCTGTGCCGTTGGCTTATTTTGTTGACGGGTATATCCTTTTTCTGAAACTGTGTTCCACCTATCGGCTTCTCGTGTGAGCGACCGGGACCGGCCATCGTATCATAGACCAAGTGAACGACCATTTTTGTTGAGTGATGTTTTGATGACATGCGTAAGCAATATGTACATGCATACAAAAGATTGTCCGCCAAAGTTTTCTATCGTCCAAGAACTACTAAAAGCTTTCGGATAACTGAAATACTGGTCTTTAGCCATGGGTAATGCTAAAAACAACCGGTGTGCTTTGCTGCCTCTGACAGCTAAGGGCAACGGCGATAGAGAACTGGGTAGGCTGGCCACTTTTCACCCACTTTCGTACGTGGAGACTTCTCGGAGCCTTGAATGCTGATGTCAGCAATAGTGTGGCCGGTACTTGGCACTCCTACTCACCCCTTCCCAGCCTCGGCCGCTAAGGACGAGCACCTGCCGTTGGGTACGTTCACGCGAGCATGCTCCTACCACGTGGATGTACGCTGTAACGCGGATATTTGCGCGCTTGTTCGTTAAGATGCGCTCGCCCATGGATCCGCTCAAGCACGTGCACCTACGAACCGCGATACGGACTCGCGTCGCGAATGGCGCGCTTCGCGCTAGTTCGGCCACCTTGAGCTAAGAAGCGCTACCACAAAGTCGTAACTAGTCGCAACGTGATGCGTCAACACATTGCCGCCTCCCGATCGCCGACTTGCGTAGGAACAGTTCCTATCTGAGTCGAAGGCAAGCTCCTCCAACGCCACATTCCCGCAGACTCCGCGCACCAAAGCCACACTCCGCATCCCGTCGAACGTTCCA